>JAOTOM010005021.1:177500-475000 GCA_034440615.1 Ashinkailepas kermadecensis | reverse complement strand
CGTGACCTTCAATATCATAGTTTGACCTCAGGACACCAAAGTTTGTTTTACTCATGCACTATATCTATTTACGGGGTACCGAATAAAATCATGGTGACACATTGGATATACCTAATGTTTGCAGGTAATAGTCTACATAGCACGTACATAGAGCACATCGATCAAAATGACCTGTCATGGTGACCGATTCATTACCGTGCGCAAAACAATACCCAGAAATAGCAATTATGCCAAATTTTTGTGTGCACCATAATTTCCGCAATATTTTGCGCGGCACCACGAAATAACACCCAGACATTGGGTATGGCTCATGGATGCAGCACATTGAAGCGTTTGATCTACAATCTCAAAGTTTGACTTATGTTCACAAAATATTGTTTTGACCTTGTACTATTGTCATCTACGGGGTACCGAATAAAGCCCTTCCTAAATACATTCATCGGATGGACATTAGCGCTGAATAATCTCCCATCGGACAAGACAGCAGCACATCCAAGCATGTCACCTTCAAGGTCACCATTTGACCTCCGGTCAACGAATACTTCAACATTGCCCACCGTATGGGAAAATTACGGGGTACGGAATAACATCTTCCTGAATACATTTATCGGATGGATATTAGAGCCGAATAATCGCCTACCGAGCAAGGAAGCAGCACATCCGAGCATGTGACCTTGCAGGTCGGCGTTTCACCTCAGGTCAGGTTTGATGAAATTCAGAAAACGAGAGTGGTCCGCTCTCCAGTGGACCACTCTTGGTACCTCAGGACACCGTATGTGGGTCAAACGAAGCATTGAATGTAGACTATCTCAACACTGATGCATGCACTATCCATACAAGAAGCCGCACACTGCGTGACCTGACCTCTATCGATGACGCATTTCATCAGGTAGCATTAGCATCCCATTCAGCAACGCATTCGTAAACGCATTCACCAATATCCTCCGATTCGTCTGAAATTGGACACAACCTTTGCAGGTATACCCGCATATGCCCGACAAAACGATTTTTGCTACGACGAACCCTTTTGCCTACAGAGGCCAAAAGGTCAGTGAGGTCAAATATGGTGTACCGCATACCTTGCCGGATAATTAACTTATTTGAATGATTCAAACGCTTGTTCCACCACTATCAAGGTGGCATGCAGCACACAAAGTCAACTGGTCACCCGAGGTCACCATTTGACCTCAGGTCAACGAATGCTTTAACATTGCAACCTATGGGAAAATTACGGGGTACCGAATTACATCTTCCTGAATGCATTTATCGGATGGATATTAGTGTCGAATAATCGCCCACCGAGCAAGGAAGCAGCACATCCGATAATGTGACCTTTAAGGTCAGCGTTTGACCTCAGGTCTGGTTTGATGAAATTCAGATTCAGTGCTGCTTCTTGTATTGATATTGCATGCATCAGTGCTGAGATAGTCTACATTAAATGCTTCGTTTGGCCCATATACGGTACCACAGTGGACCACTTTTGACGCCATGCCACCTTGATAATTATAAAAAATTTTTTTTTATAAAAAAAATTTTTTTTTTTTTATTTTTTTTTTTTTTTTTTTTTTTTTTTTTTTTTTTTTTTTTTTTTTTTGTGGGGAATGGTTTTAAAAAAAAAAATTTTTTTTTTGGGTTTTTTTTTTTTTTTGGGGGGTGTTTTTTATATTTTTTTAAAGAATGGGAGGTTTTTTTTGTGTTTTTTTTTTTTGTTTTTTTTTAAAGGGGGGTTGTTGTTCTTTGTAAAAAAGGGGTTTTTGGGGGGGGGGGGGTCCCGCGGGGGGCTGCTTCTTGATAGTGCATGCATCAGTATGAGATAGTCACATTCAACGCCTCGTTTGGCCCCATACGGTACCACAGTGGACCACTTTCATCTTCTCAATTGCATCAGACCTGACCTGAGGTAAAACGTTGACCTTGAAGGTCACATGCTCGGACGTGCTGCTTCCTTGCTCGTGGGCGATTATTCTACCAGAATATCCATCCGATAAATGTATTCGGAAGATGTTATTCGGTACCCCGTAATTTTCCCATAGAGTGTAATGTTAAAGTATTCGTTGACCTGAGGTCAAATGGTGACCTCGAGTGACCAGTTGACTTGGTGTGCTGCATGTCACCTTGATAGCGGTGGCACAAGCGTTTGAATCATGCCAATAAGAATTTGTCGGCAAGTTATGCGGTACCCCAGTTTTGACCTCGCTGACCTTTTGGCCTCTTTAGGCGAAAGGGTTCGTCGTAGCAAAAATAGTTTTGTGGTGCAGGTACGAGTATGCCTGCGAAAGTTGTGTCAAATTTTCAGACGAATCGGAGGATATTGGTGAATGCGTTTCTGAATGCGTTGCTGAATAGGATGCTGGTGCTATCCTGATGAAATGCGTCATCGATAGAGGTCAGGTGACGCGGTGTGCTGCTTCTTGTATTGATAGTGCATGCCTCAGTATTGAGATAGTCTACATTCAATGCTTCGTTTGGCCCACATACGGTATCCTGAGGTACCAAGAGTGGTCCACTGGAGAGCGGACCACTTTCGTTTTCTGAATTTCATCAAACCTGACCTGAGGTGAAACGCTGACCTGCATGGTCACATGCTCGGATGTGCTGCTTCCTTGCTGGGCAGGCGATTATTCGGCTCTAATATTCATCCGATAAATGCATCCAGGAAGATGTTATTCGGTACCCCGTAATTTTCCCATAGTGGGTAATGTTAAAGTATTCGTTGTCTTGAGGTCAAATGGTGACATTGAAGGTGACATGCTTGGATGTGCTACTTTCTTTCCGGATGGGAGATTATTCAGCGCTAATGTCCATCCGATGAATGTATTTAGGAAGGTATTATTCGGTACCCCGTAGATGACAATATTACAACTGAATATAGGTCAAACCTTGAGATTGTAGATCAAACGCTTCAATGTGCTGCATCCATGAGCCATACCCAATGTCTGGGTGTTATTTCGTGGTGCCACGTAAAATATTGCGGAAATGATCGGGTACACAAGAATTTGGCATGTTTGCTAATTTTGGCATATTTTTTGCGAACGGTAATGAATCGGGCACCATGACGGGTCATTTTGATCGGTGTGCTCTATGTACGTGCAATGTAGACTATTACCTGCAAAATTTGGTGTATCCAATGTGTCACCATGATTTTATTCGGTACTCCGTAAATAGATATGGTGCATGAGTAATTAGTAATACTAACTTTGGTGACCTGAGGTCAAACTATGACATTGAAGGTCATGTAATTCGATGTGCTGCATCTTTAATGGACAGCGGACATCTAGGCGTTGGAATCATCTATATAAGTGAAATACTTTGACGTTTATGCGGTACCCCGTTTTTGACCCGAATGACCTTTCTTGATCTCTGGAGATCGAACTGCTCGTCCTACTGAATAATTGTTTGCCTTGCTTTTGCAAGCGACAAGGATGATATCCTGAAAAAAATGAACGAAATCGGAGGGTATGTGAATAGGATGCTGAATGCGAAAGCGTCGCTGATATCATGGACATATTTGTTGCCGCCGTCGGTGGAGCGGCAGACCCGGAACCGCCGGCACGTACGTGTCACCAGCTGACTGATTGGACCAGCGAGTACAGGTCCGGCACGGGTCCGGCACGGGCTCGATAAGCCGGACATATTGCACGACCCTGCGCACTAAGATGGAACACTGCGTGATTATGTTCGGCTATGACTGGGCCTCGTCAGTCCGAGTGTACACCGTACCGAGGACGTAGTGTGCAGTATATACTATGTAGTGCATGCGCGGCGGTGGTCAGTTCCAGTTCTTCAGAGGAGTCTGGTCAGTGGCTGCGTGCCTCGTCTAGCAGGTGTACCTCGTCACGGTCGCCTAGCACACCGCCGGCGCCGGTCGATGTGTCTTCAATATGATTTCTTCCCGGGTGTCAGGCGTCACCCGCAGGTCATTTACCTTCGAAAACCGCATTAAGTGCGGCAGGTAAGCAAAAAGAAGCCCATGAGGTGACGACAAGGATAGTGCAGAGAGAAGGAAGATACTTCAGAGCAGGGTGGAATTAAGGCACTTCTTGAGATTTTATCTCGAAAACATTTTGCACTCCGGGTTCATACTGATAGGATGGGCTTCACATGTACCCGACACAATTGAAAAGTGGAACAAAGATATGAATAAAAACCAACACAGAAATGCACCCAAAAACGCCGGTTATTCCACTTACGGTCACCACTCTAACCACTTTTTGTAGCAGTCAGCTCTCAACTACCGATTGCTGAACCTCAATTTCCTCAAATCTCAACCCCAATTGCCGACAACAACACGCCGACTACAACTTGCAAAAGATGCGCATGCGCACTGAGTACACTGTTCTCCGGCTTGGAGCCGCGGCTCGAAAAGCTGTGTTTCTGCCACCCTATAGTGGGAAAGTTTTACAGTTTTAAGAGACGTTCTCCGAGGCCCGAGGGCACCGATCAGAATTGGCTGCGTTAGCGTTTTCTGTTACGAAATCGTCCGTCAACCAATCAATGTAAGGTAATTTTATATGACGTCATAACCATAAGCAACTTTGAACACGTGGTTAATAGTGTCATACTGTAAACAGAAGACCTCGACTGATCCTTGCTTGATCACATCCAACTTGGCGTGCGGTAGCGGAGTTGCGTTCGTATTACGTGGAAATTGGCGCGTAGGTAGGTATGCGCCTGAGCTAGGGTGAAGTGTAAGTATTTTTGTTTGTTTTCATATGGCTAGCCTTGTACTGAGCCAAAAGTGAAAGGAAAGCGCATTGCTCCTGTGAGTTATGAAAACGAAACCGCTGATTATTACGAGTCACTGCCGGGCGGTGCCATCCATTGTTCACTTCCTTGTTCCTATGTTTTGACATTTCATCTGACCAAAAGTGAGAATGATATTACTTATCATATTATGTAGGTCTGAGTTAGGTTTTCCGGTCGGTTACTGGTAAACAGATTCCATGCATAAAAATAATGTCTATGGAAATGTACTCGGAAGATACCGGTTTGCACTCCGACTCCCAACCCGAAAGTAAGTTTCCCACTCTGCTTCAGAGAGCACGACCGCCCAGATTAAACTGGTAGCTGCGGTGGCCGCAATGGTACCGGTTGCTCACCTCCCTGCAACGCCGCACCTCGTCCAAGGAATTTTGAGTGCAAGCCATCCATTGGCGACTGCGGGCCACCGTCCGAGCCAGACAATGCTGAAGCAGCGAGAATAATCACTGGCTAGGAGCACGTCTCCCCCCCCCCCCCCCTCATCCGCAGTTAACACGCTAGACCATAATAACTAACTAACCACTGTTGGCATGAAACACAACAGGCTAGGCACTCTATCTGTCTATCCGCGAACTCCCGAGCCAGTTTGACAGCGTGCTGTCAACTTCCCTGGGAATGCAGTCTGGGGAAGGATGGCCGAGTGGTTAAGGTGTTGGGCTCTGGGTACTGAAGGTCCCGAGTTCGACACTCGCACCACATTTCTGTGGTGCGAGTTTCCCCACATTTCTTTGGCATTTCTCAATCCCGCGGCCCACCGGCGAAATAGTGGGCGGCGCCATTAGCCGTGAATGTGCATAAAGTGCGTGATGAACCACCCAATAAATAATAATAAATAAAGGAATACAGCCTGATCCCATTTCCCAAACACAGGGAATTCTGGACGAGTGTATTGTTCGATGGAGTCAACACTATCCAGGCACGTGATACGACGTCGCCAACAGGGATGAGTGAAACAAAAATACAGATGAGGTCACGATCAGCTACATCAAGACAGCAGTCAGGTCGGGTCAGGTCATGTCACAGACGGCCGCCACCATTGTCTCGACAAATGCATCTGCTGCACAGAAAGTCCAGTCATTCCAGCCAATTCCAGGCCACGCGTTGTCTGTGTCTACACCGAAAGAATCTCCCTTACCACGCACCTCTCTGCAAGCATCCTTTGAGAATTGGTCGCCGAGAGTTCAACTCCTTAGACAAGACAGGTCGACGTGCACGTATGATTAGATGTTTTGCAGTGTGGAGGTCAGCTGACGACGACACAGGCGATTCTGAGTTTGTTTGGAAGTCCACACTCTAACAATCCACGTGCCAACCGACCTGTCTGGACTCGCTATCTTCCTAGGGAATGTCAGCTAAACTAACGGCGCGCGCGGCCGCATCCCAGCTCCACGGTCTCTCGAGAAAATATGCCGCCAGTCGCGAGCTGGGCAAGAAACACGCCGGACACAGAGCCGGGCCGGGAAGCGCGACGGACAACACCGAACGCGAGTCAGCACAGAGAGAGGCAGACAGAGGACAGCGACACGAAGCTTGGCCGACCCGACACCTACCCTCCCCCGGAGCCCGCGCCGCACTATCGGGAGCCAGCCGCGCCGACAGAGAGGCAGACAGAGAGGACAGCGACACGAAGCTTGGCCGACCCGACACCTACCCTCCCCCGGAGCCCGCGCCGCACTATCGGGAGCCAGCCGCGCCGACCGGCGCCCGGCGGCCCTCACACGCGGCCCTTCTTGCGGCCCTTGCCCTTGCTGTCGGGCGTGCCGGGCGCCTCCTTGCGCTTGTCGGCGCGCGCGCCCGTCTTGGGCTTGCGCTTCTTGTCGGCGGACCGCTCGCGCTCCTCCAGCTCCTGGTTCTCGCGCTCGATCAGCGTGATCAGAGTGTTGCAGCGCCGCTGCAGCTCCATGGCCGTGCGCGACTTGATGAACCAGTCGAACCGGAACTGGGGCGCCGTCCTGACGGCCACAGAGCACGGCTTGTTGTACAAATGGTAGTGCATGCCATGTTAATAGTCGGACGGCTGATCTCGGGGCGGGGATGGCCGAGTGGTTAAGGTGTTGAGTTCTGGGTACCAAACGTCTCCGGCTCAACATTCGCGCCCCTCGGGACATTTCCCAATCCCGCGGCCCACCGGCGAAACAGTGTGGCGTGAACCACCCAATGAACAAACAGAAGGCTGCCCTCGAGTGTGTTCCACCCACATACCTGGCGCCAACAGTCGTCCGAGTATTATTAACGTAGCGAGAGAGCGGCTAACCTGATCGACCAGCAACGAAAACCGCCGACGCTTCCGCCGTGTCCTCAGGACGTGTGGGTGCGTCGCAGCTGCTGAAATAACCTGACGTGACACAAGCGAGCCAAAATGGCATCCACGGAAGTGGCCGAGGATGGCTGAATGCTTCCCACCCACACACACTTATAAGGAGACCTATTTGGGTTTCAGGTTCTTATACTGCCCCACAATGCAGACGTGAACTCCGCTCGCCGTCAAGGAATATAGGTGTTGGGCGAGAACATAATAGGCTGCGTGCTACCCGATAGACTGCGCTACAGAGGACCGGACGGCAAGGGTACGTGCACAAAATGCGACATTCAACATCACCCCTAGGAGAATTGCATGGAAATAAGGACCGAAAACCGTCTGCATTCATCGATGTTCGCTGTGCAGAGCGCGCAATGCATGTTTTGTACTCCGGTGGCAATCGTGGTGAATGTCGTGCCGGATACATTTCCGTACTATAGGCCCTTCAGGCAGTGATGTTCCTTATCAGGCCCCTTGACGACAAGAAGGGCTTCGTGGATGGCTCCCTGTCCAAATACTGACACCGTCCCCATGCAACCGGTAGGTCACGCCAAGAACTTATTAATTGGCAACCTATTAATTGGCCTCGAGCTTGTCACGCTGCACATCTGGAACGCACGCACATCCAACGCTGCGCCGGCAAGTCTGGATGCGTACGCAAGCAACGCAAATTGCTCTATTCAGCTCACCGAACTCAACACGTCAGCTGCGGTAGGGTGACGAGTTCCGCGCTGTCGCCATCGACATCGAACCGCCTTTCGCCCAGCGGGTAGCTCAGAACAGCTGCGAGAGGCGGCGGTACCGGGGAAACACCGCGAGCCACGTGGTAAGTGGCCCACTGTGCCGTGCCGCAGTCAGTCCCACCACCACCGGCTGGAAGTCGGCGGTGTCGGACGTCGACCGCCGACACCAGTCCTTACCTGACTGCGGCGCGCAGCTCCTCGTACACGTTCTCCTTGTCGAAGCCGAGCTTGTGCAGCATGCACACCAGGAAGCGATCCTCCTCCTCGGTGTAGTTCTTGCCTTTGTTAGTACCTGCAGTCGCATGGGCTCGAACGGCTCAGCACAAGTTCCTCAGCACACATTCCCGCCACATGGGCTCGAACGGCCCAGCAGAACTTCCTCAGCACACATTTCCGCCACATGGGCTAGAACGGCCCAGCAGAACTTCCCCAGCACACGTTCCCGCCACATGGGCTCGAACGGCCCAGCAGAACTTCTTCAACACACATTCCCGCCACTTGGGCTCGAACGGCCCAGCACAAGTTCCCGCCACATGCGTGTATGCTGTACCGTACGCCGTACCCTCTGCAGTGGCATGTATGGCAACACCGCCCTCGACAGAACTGCGGGAGTCCACAATGGTGTGATACGGTTAGCAGCAGCCACAGTCGCCTACACCGAGGTAGTTCTTTTTTCCCAAGAGAAAGTGACTTCAGTTTGTTTCGGGAACATATAAAACCACTGAATGAACACAAACATTAGGGTTCATTGCACGAGGGTTGCGTAAACAGATCTAAACTTTGTATTGCTCTAAAATATTCAGCAAACGAAGAACCTACTATTCTATCTTCAAAATGTAAGGCATCCTCTTCACCAGATCGGCCAGCGAACACAGCCAGCGTTACAGGAATATGAGTGGCAAGGGAGACATGCAATAGACCAACACAAACATAGTGAATAGAGGCAAAGACAAACTCCGGAATGCGGCGTTGTCGGTATTCTGGCTCTTGCGGCTTTGTGGAGCAACGACTGTTACGACCACATAGTGCGACCACAACGTGAAGTTACCTGGCACGACCACATAGTGCGACCACAGCGTGAAGTTACCTTGCACGACGATATAGTATGGCCACAGCGTGAGGTTACCTGGCACAATATAGTACGACCACAGCGTGAGGTTACCTGGCACGATATGGTGCGACCAAAGCTGAGCTTACCTGACATGCCACACGGAGAGAACGGATAGCAAGATAAAATACAAACTATGGATACATACAAACCAAGAGCCAGACAGAAACAGCACGCAGGGTAAGCACGCACCAATGGTGTATGTACACACGTGAATGTAGAAAATGGGGAGCCTGCGGTACATTCACTCCCCCCTCAATGTCCAAAGAAACCCCACGCTTCTTAACTTTAACAAATGAAAAGGCGTCTTCAAGACGTTGAACAAATGCAAACGCCTGTGTATCCCAGAGTTTAAAAATGCTGCTACACCGTTGGGAATATGGATACAGACACGAAGAAAAGTGACCGCCACAGCTAGCCAAGCAAAGGCTGAAAACGGAGACACAAGATGATAGAAACAGGCAATATCAGTGCAACAGTCCTGGAGCGAAATACACGCAGAACCCGAGCAGCCGACACGCCATCGAGACAACGGCAGCTGAGAACTGTGCGCGCCAGCGACGCCACCTACCGTACGAGATACGCATCTGGTGGAAGGGCGCCCGGTAGACAACGGCAGCTGAGAACTGTGCGCGCCAGCGACGCCACCTACCGTACGAGATGCGCATCTGGTGGAAGGGCGCCCGGTAGACAACGGCAGCTGAGAACTGTGCGCGCCAGCGACGCCACCTACCGTACGAGATACGCATCTGGTGGAAGGGCGCCCGGTAGCGCGCCATCTTGGCGTCGAGCGCCTTCTTGATGCTGGCGCGCCGCTGAATCTTGGCCTCGCCGCGCTCGATCTGCGCCATGATCTTCTCGACGTCCTGCAGCTCGTTGCAGCGGTCCCAGAACACGGACGAGTACTCGAGCACCTCCTCCGGAGTCTTGCCTGCGGCCGCCACCATTGTCACCCGCGCGCCCAGCTGCACCCGCACACACATGTGGGTCCTCCACAACAGGCGATGTTTGCCGTTCGGCCGATAATCCACAAATGACAACTACTGTTTTGATGCGTGCCAGTCACTCGGGAAGAGATGCGTGCGCGGGCGGGCGGAAACGCTTCGTGGTTTTGGCGTAGCGCGGATACACAAATTCGGACGGTGATAGCACTATGCTGTAAGAAACCTACCCTAGAACAGCTACGGGAATATTAATCGTTTATGCTATCCAGTACCTCGACTTGGGACAGGCACGTTTATACATGGGAAGTGTGCAACAGACACTGCCCTGAAATTCCAAAACCCAACTGGAATCCAACACCTAACAGATACTTGTGAACTCCTGACACACATTTGTCAATTTCTGAATTGGCTTCCGTTAAATCTGGCAGGATTGGAGTGCAACAATCAACTGCAACGTCGCGACAACCGATTTCGTTGCTGATGTTATGGAAATTATTAGGAATAATTACCCTTTTCACCTTTCAACGTCATTTTAAAACTCTTGTATTGTTCACTTCTTTACCGACACAATGGTCCTCGACGTCTTAGGCCGATTTCCTACACCCTCCGAGAAGTACATTTCAAGACATCACAAACAGACATTCTAAACGTTGTGTAGCAGCTGAAACATGGTCACGGTTAAACACACAACACCCATTATCACAGCACAACTAATGGTAAATGAAACGAATAAAGAACACGTTCTATAACAAAACAGCCAGGTTTGACATGCTTGCACTCCTTACCTTCCACATCACGGGAGATGCTTTCGATGTCGTCGCGCCCGTACTTCTCGTTGGCCTTAATAAACTGGTTGAAGTCTCGTTTTGACCAGCTGACAAAACCCTGCAATCAACAGGACGTTTTCCGTCAATAAGCAAGCAATTTTTAACAGAGCAGACGTAGAGACCGACAAACATAAATTTCCATTTGTAGTTGTATCTGCGGATTGAACAAACCAAATCCATAAAATGGATTCATATTCGGTTTGAGTCGGAGTATAGTCAGATGCGGATAACACTACACAAACATGAGCAAAAATGGAAGCAGTAAAAGAACAGCATACAGATAAAACACCGGACACGTGCAGTCAATTTAAAAGACGTCATCGTTAAGCATCGCAAAGAACTCGCCCCGTGTCCGAGAAGCTGAAGTGGCCGATTCGTTAATGAAATGATTCGTTGTGTCATTGTGGTGAGTAGTGGCCGATTCGTTAACAAAATGATTCGTTGTGTCATTGTGGTGAGTAAAAACGCAACATAGATGGATGGATGGATGGATATATATATATATATATATATATATATATATATATATATATATATATATATATATATATATATATATATATTGACATATTATAAATCAATACATCTGCACCCACTATAAATATTTCACGCTCTATGCTCAACTCAGTTCCCGCTCCGCCTACACAACATACAACTCGACACTCCTGCACCTCTTCACACAACCCACAACTCGACACTCCAGCATCGCTTCACACAACCTACAACTCGACACTTCTGCATCGCTTCACACAACCTACAACTCAACACTCCTGCATCACTTCACACAACCCACAACTCGACACTCCTGCATCACTTCACACAACATACAACTCGACACTTCCGCATCACTTCACACAACCCACAACTCGACACTTCCGCATCACTTCACACAACCCACAACTCAACACTCCTGCATCACTTCACACAACATACAACTCGACACTTCCGCATCACTTCACACAACCCACAACTCGACACTTCCGCATCACTTCACACAACCCACAACTCAACACTCCTGCATCACTTCAATCCTTGAGGATTCAATCGTTGGGATTTATTAAATCCTTGGACTCCATTGTTCCTACCAGCTTCCATGAAAAAGTGAAACGCCTTGGCTTTGCGGTGAATGCGTGTCTTCTAGCGTTACAACCACGAAATGACTATCTTATCGGTTTAAGTCCGTACCTTACCACACTATGCCCGTCCACCATTCCTCCGCTAGAAGTGGGTTCACTTGCCCTTCAGATAGTAGAGAGACCACACATCTTCAAAAGCTGAGTATAAACTTATCCGCGACAAATCGGAGATTGCGCCTGTATGACAAGGTACGTGTCGTAAAACCAATGACCACCACGACAATACATCTCCAAGACTGACATCGGTAAACAGCGCGCCTTATGGGCTGACCCTGAGCAGGGCGACACCCCGGGTGGGTAGGACGCACTGTCAGCGTGCAACCCGGCGGGTAGAACGTGCCCGATACTGACCTTGGTGAGCAGGGCGTCCTTCTCGACCTGCTCATCCTCGGTGAGCGCGTCTGCCTCGTCAATCTTCCGCTGCTCCTCTACCACATCCACAGAGGGATCGTCGGGGTTGGGAGGCACCTGTGGGCACAGCGTAGAAATATTGCATCAGAACAGCACATAATATCACACATGCAGCCCACGCGCAAGGCTCACTCACCACGCTATGTGGAATTCCCAGCTCAGTTTCGTGACCATCAAGTACCTTTGACATCTGTTTATCGCAGGTGAAAGCCCGGCTGTTTGTGCTGTCTCTTGTATTGGAGTGCATCACAGTCGACATGCTGCTCCACGTGCGGTTCACACTGAGCATGCATAATTCCTGTGCTTGCCGCAACATGTACGATGAACTGAGCCCGGTTCACAGCGCCACGGGACCGGAGAAAAGTCCGGCGGCCGGACCGACATTCTACGCTACGTGGTAAAAGTTCCCGTCCGGCCGCCCGACAATTGTCTGTCCGCCGGACAATTGTCTGTCCGCCGGACAATTGTCCGGCCGTGGCGGGAACAGGGTACCGCGCGCCAACGGTCAGGCTACCGCCGGCGTCCGGTCCAGGCGCCGCACCACCAGTCCGTCCAAGTTGAGCCGCGCGCTGTACATTTTGGCCGGGCCGCATCCGTCGGCATGCGGCCGGACGGCTTAAGAGGTTTCTGCGCATGCGCACTCTGTGACCCAACCATTCGTCCGTTGTGTCCCGGGCGCACCATCGGAATGAGCAAAGGTCGTTGCGCCGCGAAGTGCCCACTGTATTTCCATTCTAAGTATACTTAGAATGGAGTGCTCACTGTTCCGAAGACGTGTCAGCGTATCCAATTGAACATGTAGTTCGAATTTGTAGCTGAACATGCTGCAGTTGCATTTTGAACTTGTAGCTTGTCGAACACTTCAAGTTGAGCTTACATGGTTTATTTCTACGCTCAGGTGATGGGTACCCCTCCCCGTCCTATTCTTGCCACACGATATCTTCGTTTCGATCGTCTAGCATTAGCAAACTCCTTGCGGAACAAAAGTTAGCCGCCAAATCACGTTGCTGGGTGTATTTAGATCCTTACTGGGGAAAAAAACAAAGCGAAATAACTGTCCTCTCGGGCGCGAATGAGGGCACAGCGGTAACAGGTGCGCCGTCCATGTGCCGATGAGGTGACGGCAGGAGGCCGCCGGGCGCGAACCGCTCCGGCGGGGAAGCCAACGGAAGCCTGCTGAATAGCGTACTGAATAGCGTACTGAATAGCGTACTGAATAGCGTACTGAATAGCGTACTGAATAGCGCAGCGTCCGGAGGACGGAACGGACTTTCCGGTCAATTGGGGGTGCTAACTGGCCGTTAAGACGAGAAAGTGATTAATTATTCGCCGAAAGACTCAACATCTCTAAAGGCAGAGTCGTCATGACAGACTATCGACTTCCTTGGTACGGGACACACAACAGCACATGGAGACCCAGGGCGAAAGGACTCCCGAAATGTACGGACCATAAAGCACGGCTTCCGCCGGTATTGAGGAAGATCAGCTGATTAGGAGGGGTTTATGCATGGGTCGGCACCAGACGCATGCTGCACCATCGGCAGACCCTTTGCTCAACAGTGCCTTGTGAGCAAAGCTTGAGTGGCTGCATGACACCTTCAGAACGTCCTCCGACCAATTGGCGTGGTGTAGTTGGTAACCAGGGGGAAAACCGATAACCAAAACTAGCCCCCCCCCGGGTGTGGTTCCGTAAGTTGGTGGTCGTTGTTGGGCGCTTTAGAGCGCGTCGACTACCTGGCCATTTTGCGCACATTGCCACAATTTCACATAGGCTAGGCGCAAGAAGCGACACGCACAGTGGTGAATTGCCTGGTGCCGGCGACATGAACAGCAGCGGCAGCAGCATGTAGTATCTGGTGTACGCAACAACTACAAAAAAACTGGGCGAAGAGTTGAACTTTCCACTCAGAGATAAGCAGGCACCCAAAAACTCGGGGTGATCGCGCGGTCCGACTGAAGCCAGAGCAACTATCCAATTCGTAATTGCGTTATGCCGAGACGCACGCATGCGGAATATAGGTGCCATACCTTATAGCCGACTGTCTTTCTGAAGTGGTAGATCTCCTGGTCGAGCAGTTCAAACAGCCTGGGCGGGAAGAACTGGAAGTCTTGCACCTGAGGCTGCTTGGGGGGCCGCGGTGCCTTCGGCGCCTTCGGCGTGGCCGTCTCGCCCTGCCGCAGCGCCTCTTTGAAATACGCATCGACGGCATAGTTGGCTTTGCGCTCGCGCTTGGGCGGCTCAATCCACGAGCCGGCCACGTTCTTCTGCTTGTCGCGGTAGTCCTCGCCCTCGAAGTTGTACAGCGACGGGTTCTCCGTATCGAGCGTGAACTTGCGCAGGTTGTCTTCGCCGAGCTTGCTCATTTTGTCGTTTATCTCTTCCGTCTGGGAAAGCAGGTGGTTGCGTTACGTGGGTTGTGGGGGCCGTCTGCGCGAATTGAGCACGCTATTAGCTAACTTGTGTAAACGCAAGGATGGGAGATAGAGAAGATGAAGTCAGCATAGTATAACCATCACCCAATTGAAACACATGACTCTCTGCTGTGATGAGATCAACTGGCCTGCCCCGTGACACTCAGTAGCGAAGAAGGCGATGGGTATAAGTGCAACGCAGTGATACACTTGACAATACAATTGGCTAAGAAATAACACAGCCTATCTTCTAATTGTGAGATAGCAGCTGAGTATGCTAATAACCAAATGCATTGGAAACTACATTGACATCACCTATTTAGCTGTGGGCCACAGGTGTCATGGCGGAATTAGCACGCATCAGAACACCTCACAGGTGATAACAGACGAAAACTCGCGGAGAAAAGCTCCCCCGTTGCCCTCACACGACCCCCCCCCCCCCCCACAAAAAACTGATGGTGCAAATATCTCCTGGTTATGCCGATCACTACTGAGAGTGTGATAACGCCAGCTCGAGCCAGGCAGAGGCGGATTCAGGAATTTTGATCGGATGGGGGGGGGGGTACATTTTCTTGGAGGTGCACCATCGGTGGAAAAAATCCCTTGAGCGGAAGGGGTTGCACTCTAGTATCCTGAAGGGGGTTCCTTTGCATCTCAAAGGGGGTGCCTTTTCCTCTGATGCACTCGAGACTTCCTAAAGGGGCGCCAACTTTCCATGGGGTGGGAGCATGACCCTAGTGCTCCCTGCATCCGCCCCTAGCGTCAGGTAACGAAACGGCACACCCCCACTTCCAGCCCCATCATCTATGCACTCACGTACCTTCGCTTCACCCTTAGCCAGGATGACGTCGATGTCTTCATCGGTGATCTCAGACTCTTTGGAGGAGAAGATGTGGTTGGCACCGAAGCGGATCATGCCCAGCATTTCCTCCTTGTTCATGGCAGTGGCCTTGCTGTCGGCCAGGCGGCCCTGCTGGATGACCAGCTTGTCGAGGCGCAGCTTGACCTCGGCCTTCTCGATGATCTTCTCCTCCACGGTGCTCTCCTGGATGAAGCGCAGCACCTTCACCTGCTTTGTCTGGCCGATGCGATGGGCGCGATCCTGGCGGCGGAGAGGTCAACTTTAGACCGCATCAGGTGCCTCGCGGACACGACGGCTATCGCTCCAGGAGCCAGATTCACACGCAGATTCACATACGAAGACACGTACACATACTGTGCAGGGAACATGGCCCGGACCAGCTGATGCTCGGAACAGAGCATCTGCCAGAACATAAATTCACTCACACTAAATATCTGCTTATTTCCGGTGTAATAATAGCAGTACCATTTTTTTGTGGGAACTAGTGGCGATCTTTGTGACGTCACAAAGATCGCCCATTTTTGTGACGTCATAAAGGTGTTCGTGACGATCTTTGAGTGCCCGTTATTCATTATCACAATTTCATCGTATCAAAAAAACGACTGCTTAGGAGGAAATTGAAGCAAACAAAACTTTTGTGTCCTTGTACACAGATACCCCTATCAGACAATTATCATACATCGTGTATTCAATTATGTACCTATGAGCCAATGAGCAATATCTATGAAAACAGATAAATGTGACCTATTATTTGGGTTCACGGGCACGTCGACTACATTGTCATTTAGAGTCTTTTAGTGTGAGGCATCCATAACTAATCGCCACACGGAGCAGACTATCGGTTTATTTTTCATTCAAGTCTACATACCACAGTCCAGGATCTAAGAATTTAGCGGTATAAAAAAAGCATTAGACGGTCCCGCGTCACATAGCGCAGCGTCACATGCTGCCACCTTTGAATCATACGCTTTTGTCCGAATTCACCTCAACGAGGGGTGGAGCAGAGGTTGTCATCGGTACGAAAAACATCTCAGCTTTTTAGCACACTCTTTGTAGATCTTTATCGTAAAAATCACATTTTTAATGGGAAACAGTGGATTAGCGACATTAATTTCCGAACTGTGACGAACCGTTTTACCCGAATTCTCTCATCAGCTGAGCCTGGCAGCTGGCAGTGATTACGACAGCAATTCCCCGCGCCACGCCACGTCCAGCACCACGCGTCCGAACCATCGCGGCCTGGCGTTGCTGGCACCCACCATGGCCTGCAGGTCCATCTGCGGGTTCCAGTCGCTGTCGTACAGGATCACCACGTCGGCGGTGGCCAGGTTGATGCCCAGACCGCCGGCGCGAGTCGACAGCATGAACAGGAACTTGGGGGAGTCGGGCGCGTTGAACTCGTCAATTTGCCGCTGGCGGTCCTCGTGTGCTGTCTGGCCGTCAATGCGGCAGTACTGCAGACACGGGTCAGGTCGGGTCAGGTCAGGTCATGGCGAGTCTCCCGTCCTCGTGTGCTGTCTGGCCGTCAATGCGGCAGTACTGCAGACACGGGTCAGGTCGGGTCAGGTCAGGTCATGGCGAGTCTCCCGTCCTCGTGTGCTGTCTGGCCGTCAATGCGGCAATACTGCAGACACGGGTCAGGTCGGAGGTCAGGTCAGGTCATGGCGAGTCTCCCGTCCTCGTGTGCTGTCTGGCCGTCAATGCGGCAATACTGCAGACACGGGTCAGGTCGGGTCAGGTCAGGTCATGGCGAGTCTCCCGTCCTCGTGTGCTGTCTGGCCGTCAATGCGGCAGTACTGCAGACACGGGTCGGGTCAGGTCAGGTTTGTCTGTAAAAGTGAGGTCAAGTCAGCTCAGACACTGGAGATGTAAGCCATTGCACAAACAATGCCAACAAATCATGTTCTTCATTTAGTGGGTGTCGGCAGCATCAAAATATCGGTTGGTCTTTACCATAATGGAGATTGCTGCATTGTGAGAAACTTAAACTGTCAGGCAACAATCGCGCAGTTACGTACGCTGTAGTTCTTCCAGAAGCAGTAGTCCTCGAGAATATCCAGCATGCGCGTCATCTGCGAGAAGATGAGCACGCGCGAGTTCTGCGACTGCAGCTTGAGCAGCAGCTTGTGCAGCACCACCATCTTTCCACCGTTCTCCACCTGCATGGCAGCCGGCGTTGGTCACACGGTCCAAGGACGGACTCACGGTGGAAAACATCAGCTGGCGGCACACCCACCGTCACACGCAAGGGCGACCACGGAAAACATCAGCGGCGGGCACACCCGACGCGGTCCCGGTCCAAGGGCGGACTCACGGTGAAAACATCACTGGCGGGCGAAACCCGACGTGGTCACACGGCCAAGGGCGGACTCACGGTAAAACATCAGCTGGCGGGCGATAACCCGACGTGGTCACACGGTCCAAGGGCGGACCACGGTGAAAACATCAGCTGGCGGGCGATAACCCGACGTTGGCACACGGTCCAAGGGCGGACCCGGTGGAAAACGTCAGCTGGCGGGCGATAACCCGACGTTGGTCACACGGCCAAGGGCGGACTCACGGTGGAAAACGTCAGCTGGCGGGCGATAACCCGACGTTGGTCACACGGTCCAAGGGCGGGCTCACGGTGGAAAACATCACTGGCGGGCGACAACCCGACGCTGGTCACACGGTCCAAGGGCGGACTCACGGTGGAAAACATCAGCTGGCGGGCGATAACCCGACGTTGGTCACACGGTCCAAGGACGGACTCACGGTGGAAAACATCAGCTGACGGGCGGTAACTGACTTCCAAGACAGCTGAATAACAAGGTGTGTGCTCTTCATTTCGTACCTGGCTGCCACCTTCCGATCACATATATAGTAAGGGCGAAAATGACAAAACAAATATGAACAAAAAGTTTGCATCCTAAAGGAAAAATGAGAGCGAGACTCTAATCTTCAATCTGGAATCTGAAAACTGGCGTTTCAGATTGAATTTCAGACTTCCTTCAACTTGACCAAGCCAATTGTACACGACTCAGGTGGTCCTTTGTGGTAAGTGGCTCACCAGGCCAGTCTTGAAATTGATTTCGTGTACAGTCGACGGAGGATGTCAGCAAGACCAGCTGATGTAAAAAATGCATGCAAATGAATACGGATAATGCGTATTAAGTGATGCTTTAGGACCTTAGTTGATTGTTTGATAATGGTGATGATGTCAGCAGTGCATCTGCTGCCTTTACCATTTGCCAGTGCTGCTGCGAAAAGTCATAAACACTTTGCAATACCCGAATGTCAGTCATAACCTGTAATAAGTAAGTAAAAGTGGTGCTTAATGTCAACAAGAAAAGTAATGTCACAAGAGCTGACATTAAGTATGAGTATCCGCCCAAATTTTATAACTTCAGGGCACTGCACCAGGCGGTAGTCGGAGGTGCAAGACTCACCAGGTGGTAGTCGGTGGTGTAGGGCGGGCCGGGCTCGGCACCATCGAACAGGTACGGGTGGTTGCAGCACTTGCGCAGCTGCATGAGGATATTCTGCAGACGCATCTTCTCCTGCTTGCCGGCGCCGTTCACAATATCGATATCCTTCATCAGGATCTTGGTGTACCTGCCGCGCGCCGGCGCAAGATGAGCACAAGGGAGCGCGAGAAGACACGTCTCACGCGTGATAAACGATCGCCAACGCCAGACGAGACGACGCCACCAGCAGCACGATGCAGTCTCGCAGACAACAACGCCCAGTCACGACCCGGACAAGGTTCGCCGTGACCCAGAATCTCCTACCCCATTGGTGAACTGCCCACCTCTGAGTCCAGTGTTAAAATAATGGTTTTTCGTTAGGTATGAGATGTCAAAACGAGTACGGTAGGATGTAAAAATCTACCATGGAAGCGTACCAATTAAAATATTGTGTCAGTCCTTCATGCTCAATTTTGAGCCAATAGTGTAATCATCAGTGCATGTTTTTGTTTAATTTTGGAGACACCTAACATATGGATACATACGTTAACGATGTCAAATGCAATGCCATATTGTCAGTAGATCGCACTGTTTAGCACACCACATCATTGATAATCTCTGCATGTGGAATTGTGTCACGAGATGCTTGTGTAATCCATAATGGTGAGCATAAGCATGCTATTTATACGAACAATACTTTTAGGAACGAGTCATGGAGACTTCATAAGCACACATCAACAAGCACGATGTCGATACGTCCTTGGAAAGGATGTCTATTCAGCACTCAGAAAGTGGTATATTCCACCCTATTTCATGAATACTTTACCACTGTCTGAGCCTGTCCGACCCGTCGCCACTCACCACTCGCGCTGCATCTTGCTGAGGCCCACGAAGATCTTCACCTCCTTCTTGGGCAGCAGGTTCTTCTCGACGTCGGACTTGAGCCGGCGCAGCAGGAACGGCCGCAGCACGGCGTGCAGACGCTCCACGGCCGAGCCGTTGTCCTCGCCCAGACACTCGACCGTGTTGAACCAGTCGTCGAAGTCCTCGGACGAGTTGAACACGTCGGGCAGCAGGAAGTTCAGCAGCGCCCACAGCTCGTGCAGGTTGTTCTGCAGCGGCGTGCCGGTCAGCAGCAGCCGGTTGGACGTCTTGAACTCGCGCACGATCTGCGACAGCAGCGACTTCTCGTTCTTGATGCGGTGCGCCTCGTCGATCACCATGTAGCGCCAGTTGAACTTCTTGAAGACGGATTTCTCCTTGATGCACATCTCATAGGAAGTGATGCACGCGTCCCACTCTCCGGGCAGCAACACGTCGCGGATAAAGGCGTTCTGTTGGCATGATATCATAGGTCAGAATAATCAGAAGTGATGCTCGCATCCCACTCTCCAGGCAGCAGCACGTCGCGGATAAAGGCGTTCTGTTGGCGGCATATCATTGGCCACAATAATCAGAATTGTGCTCAGACACAGCAAGGTTTTCAAATTCCTTTGTAGTTCGACCTCCGATGAAGGAAAATGTACGACCAATGAAGAAGAAGTATTAACTTAGAGAGCGATATCAGGTCAGAGAGTTTATCTTAGCCAGCGAAGGAATAGGGCCATCACGGAAAATCACTGATTCCCTAAGTTTCCGACAGGGTTCCAGTATATTGTATATAGCTAAATCATGAAAACGAGGAACGGGGAGCCGTCTTTGGACAACCTAAATAAAACGTGTGCGTAACTACCACCCGCATCATACCTAAACTTACCGACTGGTCGACCTGGGGGAGGGGGCACGGGCCTGTACCCGCCTTCCGAGGCTGACAGGGAGCCAACATGACACGGAGGGTAATGATAACATGACCCTCTCCACCCCCCAACCGGATGGAGTATTTTGTACCGATAGGATCACGCAGCGCACTGTCCCCTCCCCCGCTCAACATTTCTCGCCCTTGAACCTACCTGCATAAATCAACAACTGTGGGTTCATTTGCCTCAATGAACAGGATGCCCTGCCTGTCCGATTACTCTCCCTTTCACATAGGCACGGCTACATTAATACTGGATGGCAGGTAATCCAAATTACCCGTAAATCCGACAATATAGCCGATACCAATACCAACACATCCACGATGCGTTTCTCTCCTGCGCGTCGAGCAACAAATGAAACTATTCAGTCTTTGAATGGTTAGGTGTGGTTGGGTGATAGCCCGGTTCCGCCTACGAAATTAGAGTGGCTTATTGGCCACATCCTCTAGCTTCTGGACGAAAATCCTACTAGTGAAACGAGTGATGAACGCCGAATGAAAGCTTCCGAGTGATGCAGCATCGTAACAGATCAATGCAAAATAATTAAATACGCTCGGCCGGGCCCAATTTACATTCTGTGAAGCGCCAATTTCCATACAACACCTTCATATTGTCTTGATTGACACTACCGCAACTGCCCCATGTTCAATACCAGCCAAGGTACCTACCCTGTCCAGGACCCACTGGGCTTGCCATGCCCTACACCTACCGCAAGTGTCCAATGAGCACCACCAGGCATGATACTTCCCTGTCCGTACTCACCGGGACTAACCCCTGCTCCGCATCCGCCAAGGTCAGCTCCCTGTCCCGGCCTCATCGGTCCAGCCTGGCCCTGCACTTACCCGGGCCAGCGTCGTCCCGTAGTCTGTACCTACCCGGGTCTCCTGGTCGCCAATCAGACACACGACGCGCAACGTTGGGCACCAGCGGAGGAACTCGTTCATCCAGTTGGACAGCGTCGACTTGGGCACGATCACCATGTGCGGTCCATGCACATTGCGGTAGTGCTTCATGTAGCTGAAAAACGATCACGATCGTACCGTCGCGCTGGCCAACACAGCCGACATACTTCGACAAGAACTCCATTCCGGCGTTCCTGTGGGGCGAAGACAATCGAACAATTCTTACAGGAAACGGAGAAGGTGAGAGGAGATGGTTGTAGTCGCTGAGGGCAAGGCAGGGCCAAATGCAGCAGTGCATTAAGGAACACATAGCTAGTGGGCCCGAAAAGTATTGATTGGTTGGTTGGTTATTGGTTTTACGACACGTCGACCGTTGAGTCATGTAGCGTCGCCAATCTCTCACGCCGATTGGTCGCGGGCTAAGAGTAGCGACAGGTGAGACTCGAACCCACAACCTTTCGATTGTGAGACGAGCATCTTACCCCTAGACCACTCGTCCCCCCGAAAAGTATTGAAATTCTGGCTCATGTCAATGAGTGAAGGAACTGGTACCGCCAAACGACAACGTATGATACCCATTGCATAAAAGAGCATCTCGAGAGGAAAAGTACAAACAAGGAGAATAGTAGCCGTATTTGTACTCCTACTTACCCGAGCAGTGAGATGGTTTGCAGTGTCTTGCCGAGACCCATCTCGTCAGCCAAGATACCATTGATGCCGTTCTCGTACAGCCCTATCATCCAGTTGAGACCACGAATCTGTGGTGAGAAATAATATATTAGTGTTGATAATTTAAACTGAACGATGAGCAACATCAAGATTAAGCTGAAATATTTCGACGTTTACCAACAGCGACCAATACAGTTTTGGAGGCCAAAGCACAGTAGAAAACAGACTATTAACAATATCAAGAAGCTTCTATTAAGCATGCAATCCATATGACAGCTTGGTCGATAGCGCGAGGTATTTCAATGGCATGCAGGCAAAAGTCGATCCGCAATCAAAATAACTTTAAATAACCTAGCAGAAAACGGAGAAGCTCAGGCTTTATTATCACGAACTGAAAAGTTTAGCAAGTAGTGGTTTTATGACAGGACTCCGCCACCATAAATCATAAGACTTCGGTGGTGCCGATTAGTTTGGATTAAGATACACGAGTGGGTGCATGCCGCGACGGATGATGAAAGTCTACGATAGTTGGGAATATAATATAGATACATAAAACAATAATCACAAATAGCTTACTAAATCTACATAAACCTAGCGACAGCGATAATTGCAATGCACGTCCAGCTACTGAAACTATATTACGCTTGCTCCGGTATTGTCCACCAGTGTAGTTATTATGGAACGACATAAATGCCTACTGCAGCTAAACCAGGAATCCACATGGCAGAGCGTCATATTCGAGGCGTTCGATCATAATTCAGCATCCTTTAAACGCAAAAACACCCCGTTCATGCTGGAAAAAAAACAGCTTGTGTAGATGTACCAAAAGAAAAAGGCACTGATAACTGAGCAACGCTGTAATAATTACTCACATATATACATTGAAATTGAAAGGTTGTTGGTTATTGGTTTTACGAACATGACGTTGAGTCATGTAGCGTCGCCAATCACGCCGATTGGTCGCGGGCGAAAGTAGCGACAGGTGAGACTCGAACCCCCAACCTTTCGATTGTGAGACGAGCATCTACCCCTAGACACTCGTCCCCGAAATTGAAAGGTATGCATGCATGGTTCAAAAGGGGATAACGCTTTTGGGGATATATGGAGGATCTGATCTCAAAGCTGAGCAGAATGGCACATTGACTGACATGTACTCGATGGAGATAGGATTGCGTGATTTGTCAGATAGGCACGACTTTCAACGGAGACGTATAGGCGGATGAGTATGATTGATAATACCGAAAATGTTCCTTGTGATTGCGATGATCGCCGTTGATTATGGTGGAAATGACGAGTAAATTTGTAATCGCAGGACGACAGCATAACTCAATAAAGGAAAAAATACGAACTATTAACAAGATGAAAATCAAGTTAAATATTTCTACGTTTATTTAACAGCGACCAATACATCATTGGAGCCTGAAAAGCAACAAAAGCGAATTACATCGACGTCAAAGGAAATATGTTGAAAGTGTGTTCCAACTTGCATGACTTAGTAAATTAAGATCAAAATAATTTGGAACTGATATTATATCACACATGATGCCATGAAATGAACTCCGCTATTCATCAAGTTATAAGAAACAGAACAATCACATTATGGAAGGGCAACAAAAAAAGACGAAAATAAAATTATTGTTCGCGAGATGTTAGTGTTTGGTATTCCTGTATGAAGTCGTTGGAAGCGATTCTATCCATGTGAATCGGACTTCCCTGGATTCTGCATTTATATGTTGATAAAGGTTTGTGCTTTGGCTTGTCTTGTCAAGCCTTCAACGAACCATCATGGATGCATCGAACGCTGGTGAATACAACATAAACGATCGAGATCCATCTCGATCGAACGACCCAAGTTCGATCGTTTGTGTTGCATTCGCCGTCGTCCGATATACCCATGATGGTTTGTTGAAGGCTTGATGAGACAAGCCGAAGTACAAACCTTTTCCAACATCTATCTTTAGAATCCAGAGAAGTCCGAGAATCGTCCAAAAACTTTTGTACTTTCCTATTGTTTCCCATCGCACGCTTCAGTAGGAGGCGTATTTTTATAATATCACGTGCGATCATAAGCACACAATTTTACGAACTTCATGACAAAATATACACATGCCAGTGATTTGGGGTAACTCGTGACTAGGGCTAAATTGGTCAATGAATGCATTAGACTAGATAACTTGACTAGACTAGTCATAACGTAGGTTCAACAATGACTACGACCTTCAAAACTGAAAATAGAAACGTAACCGACTGCCGATGTGGAGAGAATGTTAAGACCTTGGGGGATGGATCGCCGTACAACTATGCATTTCGACCCAATGTTGCCGTGGACAAGTACATATCGGGGATTTCTATTCCAGCGAACGCGTCGTCGCTCTGGGAACGCACCGCCATGGGCAAGCACCCCCTATGCCCACCAATTCGAGCCACACCCCAGAAATCATTCCATAGTAAATATACTATGGCCGACTGGCAGCAGACAAACTTTGATAATCTCAACGATTCACAAGGGGAACGAAACATAGGGGAACAAGTGCGATGTGACTCACTACGCACGATGAGAAACACCGACTGCTTGACTACTTTTGGGCAGCGAGACGCCACGCAACGGCTCGGAGAGAGGGTAGGGGACGTCAGCTACTGGAGAAACGAGGTCCTTCACGAGCTGGAAGTGAATGTGATCGAAACCACCAAAATGGAAGAAATGAAGCGACAAGCCGAGTGTCTCCTCCGCGAACTAGAGAATCCCCTGAAGATCGACCAGGAAAGTTTGTACGCCCGCGAGCAGCGAATGGGCATCGATCTGGTGCACGACTGCGTGGAAATGGGACTAAACCGTGAAGTAGAGGTGATCAAAGAGTTCCAGGCGCGCATGTGCCGCTTGCTGGAGAGCATTGCACAGACACTGCAAGAACTGCGCGACTCCAGAAACTGCCTGGAGCGTGACGCGCTCGACAAGTTCTCGGCGCTCAACATCGACAAGTACGCGCATGGCCTCAACAACTCGTCGCCGGGCATCGCACTGTACCCGGGGATCGAGCAGTGGGACCGCACCATGAGCACGCCGGAGTCTTGGCTCGACTACACCATCCGGTTGGTGCAGCGGTCGCAGAACGCGCGCGCCGAGAGCTCGCGCCTGCGCGCCGAGGCCGAGAGCACGATTGCCGCGTCCGTCAACGAGCTGTGGCAGGCGTGGAACAACACCAACGAGGCGCTGGCGCAGCGCATCCAGCAGACCACCGATATGAAGAACCGCATCCAGGCGGAGCTGTCGCGACTCGCGCAGGAGCTCGCCGACCAGGAGAAGTACCGCCAGTCGCTGCACAGGGCGCTCGGCGACAAGTGTCCGCCGCTCAAAGTGGCGCACACGCGGCTGGAGCGGCGCACGCACCGGCCCTGCATGGAGCTGTGCCGCGACAACGCCACGATTCGGCTGCAGGGCGAGGTGTTCGACCTGTACGGCAGCATTGACCAGCTGAAGCAGAAGCTGGCCGCCACCGAGGCGTCCATCGCGGCACTGATTCGCCGCAGGAACAAGATGGAGGAGGAGCTGCAGATCAAGACCAACTCGCTGCTGATCGACCGAGAGCGGGTGCTAGGCGCACGCCGGGCGTTCCCCATCACCTCCGTTGTGACCAAATGTCAGTAGCCGGACCAAGCGTCAGAAGCCGCCAAGTGTTAGTAGCCTGACTAGGTGTCAGTAGCCTGCCTAGGTGTCAGTACCCGGGTCAAGCGTCAGAAGTCGTCGGGTGTCAGTCGCCTGACTACGTGCCAGTAGCCTGGCGAAGCGACGGCACGCTTGCCAACTCAAAGAAGCGTGATACCGAAGTGACAAAATTTGTGTGTGGCGAGTGTCTCGCAAGTCCTGTCCTGGAAGCTAGCCAGTCAAATGTCTTGTCCGTGTCGGCGCGCGGAAATCGGTGCTGCCAATTGCATACAGACGCTTTCGTTTCCGCGTGATGATATCAATCATACGTTTCGTCTGGGTGGCCGGTCTACTGATTTGGCGATGCACAATGCAATTATGAGTAATGGATTAGTTAGTCAATTAGTTGGGTAGGTAGTCAGTTATTTGGCCTTTAGGGCGCATCGATATGATTAATGGGAACACCACTCGATAGCAAAAATAAGCAGGCTGCAAGATTACTGCAGATAACACAATTCAATTCACTCTACTAATCATACAAGAAAGCAGACCAATTCGTTTTGGACACCTGAAACCCGAACTACGACCACATCAAACACGCCTCAGCCAACTCTGTTGGTGGTGCACCAGGAATATAATTGATCCACGTAACCCAGGTAAGACAGCACGACTGAAGGTGGCCAGGAGCGGGGAGAGGCGTGAGGCGGTGCACGTGTTGTTCCGGCGCAACACATCCATGCCGGGCGGGAGCGGACGCTGACGCATGACTCAGCACACACTAAATTGATGGACTAGGGGTGCAGTCAACCGCCGGCCCATACGTGTGCGTGCTGGGAGCGTCGGATAGCAGGGGCACACAGGTCAGGGTGGCTGGCACGAGATCACAAACCACCAGTCGGCACATGCAGTCTCTTCAGTAGTTAGTTGTGCCGGTCACGGACGAACACGAACAGCTCGTGCTGGGTGGTGTGTGCTGACACGAGGTCACACACCACCAGTCGGGATATTCAGTCTATTCAGTAGTTAGTTGTGCTCTTCACGGACGGACACGAACAGCTCGTGCTGGGTGCGTCGGCTAGCAGAGGCACACAGGTTAGCGTGTGGCTGGCACACCCGGTGGTAACACACCACCAGTCGGCACATGCAGTCTCCTTCAGTAGTCAGTTGTTATCGTCATGGACGGAAACGAGCAGCTCGAGTCAATCCGTGGCTGCCGCTTAAACACAGCACCTGATAGTCACGCATGGTGCCACCCTTGATGTAGTGCGGAGACTCGTCGAAGCGCACGATCGCCCTGGTGCCTTTGCCGGCCTCGGCCAGCAGCTCCTCGTCCTCGTCCTGCTCAGTCATCCGGTGCCGGTGGCTGCGGACAAGAGCGGCGGCTCAGTGGGCGACAGGAGACGAGAGCGGCGGGTCGGTGGGCGACAGGAGACGAGAGCGGCAGGTCGGTGGGCGACAGGAGACGAGAGCGGCAGGTCGGTGGGCGACAGGAGACGAGAGCGGCGGGTTGGTGGGCGGACGGAGACGAGAGCGGCGGGGCGGTGGGCGGATGGAGACGGGAGCGGCGGGTCAGTGGGCGACAGGAGACGAGAGTGACGGGTTGGTGGGCGACAGAAAACCAGAGCGGCGGGTCTGTGGGCAGACGGAGACGAGAGCGGCGGCTCAGTGGGCGGTCGGAGACGATAGCGGCGGCTCAGTGGGCGGTCGGAGACGAGAGCGGCGGGTCAGTGAGCGGCCGGAGACGAGAGCGGCGGGTCAGTGGGCGGTCGGAGACGAGAGCGGCGGCTCAGTGGGTGGCCGGAGACGAGAGCGGCGGGTCAGTGGGCGGTCGGAGACGAGAGCGGCGGCTCAGTGGGCGGTCGGAGACGAGAGCAGCGGCTCAGTGGGCGGACGGAGGCGAGAGCGGCGGGTCGGTAAGTGGAGTATTCAATGAAACGGCTCTTCTACACATCGTAACAAACAGGAGGGTAACATCGATGGCGGCAAGATGAAACACATGTGACGGTTCATATTTAAAGTTTTCGACAGTGTGGAGCATAGCTGACTGTTATAAAATTAGGCTGGTATGGGATAGACCACCAGTGGTTCACAGCCTAGCTTCAGGAGCATACACTGGCCACTACTATGAACACAGTCTACCAAGGGGGGACGAGTGGTCTAGGGGTAAGATGCTCATCTCACAATCGAAAGGTTGTGGGTTCGAGTCTCACCTGTCGCTACTCTTCGCCTGCTACCAATCGGCGTGAGAGATTGGCGACGCTACATGACTCAACGGTCGACGTGTCGTAAAACCAATAACCAACCAACCAACAGTCTACCAATGGTATCAAGCTAAGGCATACGCGACATCGATTTCGATCTGGGAAATTCTGCTAAACTAACTGGAGGTCCTGGATCATGTAACTAGGGAAGTTGACAATAAAAACAGGATATATAAGTGTAATTAGACTTCAGCAAAGCTTTTGATAAAGTTCCACACTAGCATTGAACTCATCAGCTGGAGCAGCATGTGATTGATAGAACAATGTGTGGCTGTATTGAATCATGGTTAAGGGCAAGGAAACAAAGGGTAGTATTAAATTGATGCTAATCTGAATGGAAGGAGGTTCTGAGTAGTGCCACAGTGATCTGTTCCAGATCAACATCCTCTGTATTATATTAGTGAACAACATTGAGGTGCAACTGAGGAATAGGGTGCTTAAATTTGCTGATGACACCAAGCTAGTAGGAATGGCTAACAATAGTGGTGAGTAGGTTTGTATTTGCATTTTCTAATCCTGGACGTGGAGGCGATTTGTTTTGGGTAGCCGAATACAGAGAGGATATTTGTCTTCAAACCTGTGACATTAAACTCTCAGTTTGCACATTCTAGTGAATCTTGAGCACTTTACCAATATCAGTTCATTGTCAAATAGCAACATTAAACCTATGAATAAGAAAAATGAGATGATAATTTTCTGGAGAGGATCATATTATCGATGCAGAAAATCCATGAATAGACCAATTTTCAGCTCTGATGATGAATCTAGCAATATTCAGCTAGGCTTGGAGGACCTAAGCAGGGGGCTCATGAATGACAAATGTCTTTCAACTATGATAAGTGTAATGCTGGTGGTCTGGAGGTGGGACATTTAGATATGCAATGGAAGGTAGCGAATTTGATTTATTGAAGAGGAAAACATTTATGTGTGTTAATTTCAAGTGATATTAAAACAGAAAAACAATGCAACTCAGCTATGGGCAGGGCATTCAGAATGTTGGGGATCATTAATAGGATTATGTAATATAAAAGCCATGAAGTCATGAAAAATTTATTTGGCCCATGTGCCTATGTGCACTTAGAATATTGTGTACAGGCATGGAGCCCTTACTTAGAAAAATATGTACATATGCTAGAAACAGTGTAGCACAAAGCTACTAGACTTATCAGTGAAAAAGTGAATTTTAGAATATAGAGAGGCATATGGCATTAGATATGCACTCACTCAAGCTTAGGAGATTAAAAGGTGATATGATTGAGATGCTTAAAATTGTAAACAGGTTAGATAATGTCAATCTGAATGATGCTCTTTTATTTAGGGTATCACATAGGGGGCATCGATTCAGGTCAGACGTGTGAAGGTGTAGGACAGCAAAACATCAACAGGTTTTCAGTCAAAGGGTGGTTGATCAATGGAATGGGCTGCCTGGAGACATGATAGGGAATCCCTCACTCCATGTGTTTAAAAGTAGCATGGACAAATTATTAGGTCTAATAAAAGTATTTTACAATTATAAAATGTGCAGTGGGTAGATTGGAAATTGAGTGCATGTAATGTGATTGATATAGATGAGTTACGCGTGAGTTACGAGGACTCACGCGTGTGATACGATCACGTGTATGGCACACTGTCATGAGTGTGTTACACGAGATCATGAATGGGGCTAGACATGCTGGGCTAGTTTCTTTATAACTTGGGATATGGTATTGATGAATGTGTCTCATTAACTTTTTACTCTTTAACTTATTTTGTTATAATCTGATATTACTTTTCCCTTATAGGCTGAACCCAGATGTGCCCGTGTGAGTCTTATTAAGCCTGCACACTTTATGACTCACCTTAAAAAAAACGTTATGTCCTGCTGGTCACACACGGAGTGGTCCTAGATGTAACATCTGATTATGTGAGCATTTGTTCTTCCCAAATCACATGCTGCAAGCAACATATCCCCGACCACAACACTGGCATGTACGCTTAGAACGCCCACTTTTGGACAGACATATCCCATCATATCATATCCCAACATATCCCCGACCACAACACTGGCATGTACGCTTAGAACGCCCACTTTTGGACAGACATCCCATCATATCATATCCCAACATATCCCCGACCACAACACTGGCATGTACGCTTAGAACGCCCACTTTTGGACAGACATATCCCATCATATCATATCCCAACATATCCCCGACCACAACACTGGCATGTACGCTTAGAACGCCCACTTTTGGACAGACATATCCCATCATATCATATCCCAACATATCCCCGACCACAACACTGGCATGTACGCTTAGAACGCCCACTTTTTGACAGACATCCCATCATATCATATCCCAACATATCCCCGACCACAACACTGGCATGTACGCTTAGAACGCCCACTTTTTGACAGACATCCCATCATATCATATCCCAACATATCCCCGACCACAACACTGGCATGTACGCTTAGAACGCCCACTTTTTGACAGACATCCCATCATATCATATCCCAACATATCCCCGACCACAACACTGGCATGTACGCTTAGAACGCCCACTTTTGACAGACATCCCATCATATCATATCCCAACATATCCCCGACCACAACACTGGCATGTACGCTTAGAACGCCCACTTTTGGACAGACATCCCATCATATCATATCCCAACATATCCCCGACCACAACACTGGCATGTACGCTTAGAACGCCCACTTTTGGACAGACATCCCATCATATCATATCCAAACATATCCCCGACCACAACACTGGCATGTACGCTTAGAACGCCCACTTTTGGACAGACATCCCATCATATCATATCCCAACATATCCCCGACCACAACACTGGCATGTACGCTTAGAACGCCCACTTTTTGACAGACATATCCCATCTAACATCTAAAAAAAAAATTTTTTTTTACTGTGACAACCAGTCTGTCCATTGGTCTGAATTGGGTTACTCGGAATATATTAAAAATAAATCCCTCAAAAACCGAAATAGTCATCCTGAAATCATGCCACCATAGTGCAACCTACGGTTTTAGTACAATTTGGAGGCTCAGAAATGTTGCCAAATACCTTCCTTTCATTAAATGTTTGTCAAGGATGTTCACAACAACACCATGGATGGTTGGATTTTGTACCAAATTGTACTTTTCACACCAGTAAATTATCAGGCATTGAGTGTCATTAAATGCAGTGGTAATGCAGCATGAATGGTTACATCCAACTTCTACAGAATTCTCCTTTACCCCACCCCTGATTTACCACACACCATTTGCTGCTTCCAAGGCTCATACAGTTCACTTATAAAGCAATGTGCTTACAGACAAGTGGCAGTTCAATTCGCAGTATGCATGCATCGAAAGGTCACACACCCTAAAATCCAAGGTGTGCGTTACCCTGGATGGGAGGCATAATTCACCTCTTAGCTACTTACTCTCCATCCTGCACATCTGTCTGCACTTTTCTGGGCCGACCCGGTTTCACTTTGAGTGGAGACGATGGCTTATGCCGACCTGCCGCCGACATAAAATGTGCGAAGATCTCTGTCTGCCTGAGCAGAAAATCGAACCGCTTCGATCGGTCTTTCTCCTGGAAAGTGTTAAACACGACATCACAACAGGTGTCAAAAGCATGACCATAGTAAGCTTGGAAACAATGCTAGTTCATACCGCAGTCTCAGTAATAGATTAATTGGCTGAGGTATACTGGTTGCGCAAGGTAGCAATATACATAATACCACTAACAAGACAGGATTCAACTGATAAGACAGGATCGCAGGATTCAATAATTCAACTAATAAGACAGGATCGCCCAAGAGGCTTACCAGTCACTAGTTTGAGCACTCCCTCCACAACGAAAATGTTAAATGATTTCAAAACCAGGTCCGACATATCCACCGCCACTCCCAAGCTGATTGAGCTTGAGCTGTTTGAAATGACTGCCCATCACAAATAAGAAGGCATTGTACTTCTCACAGGATGTGCATATGTATGAATAACACATTCAGCTGTACAATGACTGGTTGTACAGGTTGTCCCCTGCAGGAAAAGCTAATACTAAAAAAATGCCTGCAGGAAATGTCACTCACAACTCATTTGAAACTGTCAGTTTGGCTATCTTTCCTCGAGTCACATCAAGCTGCACCCACAAGAGGGTTTCAATTTTTTTTCATGTAAGGCATGAACCAGGAAGTACAAGGATTTAGCATCATTCACTCCACAGATTTGAAGCCAACAATGCACAGCACATATCGTCGGGCTGTCATCACAGGACTCCCATCGAACATCTTGAACAAATGTAGCTGACCATCCAGAAGTGTCATTTCTTTTAACTTTTGAGGAGACCATTGTTCCCACACCTTCCGAACTCAACAGGATACCCTATGAAGCTGCCCCATGCTTGAGTACTCTACACATACATACATGTCATAGCTCCAAGTCAACTGCACACCATATTGCACATTGTCACTCATCAGGTGTCCAAATTATCTGAGGAAGGCATCAGGGTGTAAATAAAATAATAATTGAATAATCAAATAATGTATCAGTGGATTCAGCAAGATGAAGTTTCCCAACTGAAGTTCACTTACCCGTGACATTTCATAGTTGTCACTGCCCTTTTCTGATGATGCATTCTGAAATGAACAAAATGTGATGTAAAAATGTACACACAATGGCAGATGGCAAATGGGTAAATATTTAAAGATCAGGTAGTACCTATTCTTAACAAACCACAATGTACATAGTAAAAACTTATTGCCTAAATCAGAACATATGCAGCAAGCATCCCATCCACAACAAATATAGGAGTGCTGCTATTTGAATTACTTACCTTTGGGTTTCAAGGGTGCATCGACTGTACTGGTCATGTAGCGAATTACTTACCTTCATTTTTATGTGATCCTCATCCTATGATTAAAGAAAATTAATGTTATCACAAAGCCCTCAGCCAGACTGCAAAGAACACCCACTGTAGGATAAAGCTAAGAGTAACAGAATGATGCAATTGATACTAAATATGTGCTATTAGTATTTAGTAAATTCTAGCAACTGGTCATGTATAATACATGCAAATGGATACATATAATATGCATGGCTACATAATGAGGACACATATCACATGCATACATTACACATAATTCACATATGAGATCTCTTCTTTCTTTCTTTTTTGCAGGTAATGCAAACTGGCACTAATGTTCTGAGCAAAATGAGCACAATGTCATAGAAGGTAATTTATTCTGTCAGTCAAAGGTGCAATAGTTCTGCACCAGGCATCACATTCTTGCACTTCTGAAAGCACTTCACTGGCTCCAGTATATTCAGTTTAATGCAGCAAAAAACAAACAAGGAAAATGAGTATAGCAATACTGTGGATGATGTATGCCTGGATTGTAAACTCTATGTCAGAGCCTTTCATCTGTGCATATCAGCAGCACCAACCTGCCACCTAGCAGAGGGTAAGTAAAACACGGAAATGCTGCCAGTTTTAGGCTTAGCGCCTATGGGAGTTTGGGGTACACATTTTGTACCAGCATTTTCTCTAATTGATTCAGCCACCCCAGGAGGATTGCATCTGCCTTTCGTTGGTTGGTTATTTGAGTTTTAGGGCGCATCTACCAGGTTTGGTCATTTAGTGCCCATCTGTGCATAGTGCATCTGCCTTTCATGATACAGAATTGATCAAGGAACCTTACCATTCTTTCCTTATTGATTTATTATGTTCTGTTCCGAAGTTGTCGTGATGGGAAGTGAAGGCATCTGTGAGAGGGAGCCCATTTTGCTGAAAGGGTCTGCCCACCAATGTTGATTTCTTAAAATGATCTGAAGGGGCAAAGTACATGAAGGCAATAGGTAGACCAAAATGAATAGGGGGGGGGGGGTCACATTCCATAGGCTACCATGTTAGAAGTTGAAATTATTGCAGGTGGGCAGAAGCAAGCATTGAGGGGGCAGTTCCACTCTCATAATTAAGAATGGGCAGTTCTGCTTTGGCCCCCACCTTCCTTGCTCTCTAGATATGTGGCTGATATATTCTGGTGCGGTGGTTTACACAACTGAATGGGAGAATAGACTTTGGTGTATCCACCAATCTGCAGAGGATTGAGTGGAAGTTCCATGGAGGGTACAAGCCCCCTCCCCCTGCACCATACCACTGACAGATTTATGATTTTTCCAAGGTGTCATTTCTCCAGAGGGGCAGCACTTGGTCCAGAACATTTGGACGGGTACACTCCGATCTCCCAGAGGGGCATCATTTGTTTTGGTCTGAGGAGTGCCGAGGCTGAGGGTATGCTGGTATGCTGAGGCATCCTTTGGGTACCATAAGGGGCACTGCTTTTGCTTCCTCCCCCTTGGATCAGCCCTTGCAACATACCCTAGCTGGCAACGCTACTACCTCTCACCGATTAGCTACCACTTGCCAGTCGTTCGACTCAGGGGTGTTGTTTTATATACCTTTGAGAGGGAACTCCCACCTCAATGTTTGCTTAACCCACCCCCACAATTATTTCAACTTCTAACATGGGAGCCAATGGAATGTGCCCCCCCCAATTAGTTTTGGTTTGCCCATTGCCTTCATGTACTTTGCCCCATCCAATCATTTCAAGATGAAGATAAAGATAGAGAGAAGAGATAAAGATTCAAGATAAAAAAGATCATCAAGATATCAACATTCGTGGGCCGACCCTTGGGGTAAGGTGGGCTGCCTCTCACAGATGTCTTCAATTCGCACCATGACAACTTCTGAATGGAGCATAATAAATCAATAAGGGAAGAATGGGAAAGTTCCTTGATCAATTCTGTATTATGAAAGGCTGATGCAATCCTCCTGGGATGGCTGAATCAATTGGAAAAAATGCCAATACAAAATGTGCACCCTGAACTCCCATAGGTGAACAGCCTATAAATGGCAGCGTTTCTGTGTTTTTACTTACCCTCTGCTAGGTGGGCTGATATGCAAACAGCTGTGTGTTTCCAATCCATGCATACACAATCCATGGCAATACCTCAGAAACCAGGAGTTTCCTCCACACAAAACTGGTATATTTTGATAGAAAATTAAATGCCACATTGCATGCATCCACACCCAGTGACCTACACAAGCCTGGTTTTCCATAAGCCTGACTGAATCAAGAGATATCCATAAATGTGACTGAGACAGGTGGAGTGCTTTCAGAGATTGTATACTATTGCCAACCAGCCACTAGCAGGATGCCAATGAAATGAAGTGCATTTTTAGGGAACTGCACCATCTGTTCTGCAAGATGTTTTACTTATTGGGTGGTTCATGATGCACTTTATGCATGATCATGGCTAATGGCTCTGCCCACATTGTTTTGCTGGTGGGCCACAGGATTTGGAAATGTCCAGTGGTGCGAGTGTTGAACTTAGGACCTTCAGTAACCAGTCCAATTAGATAAAACATGTTCACATATATTATGGTGCTTATTTTCTATGAATGGTTACAAAGTGACAAAGTCTCCTGGATAAATTACCTTTGACAATATGCAATGGTATATGTGACACAAGATTATTGATAGCAAAATATGCCAGATACCTATATGGATAGGGAAATTAAATGATAAGGCAATTTCATGTGCCCTGCACCTATGTGCAACCCCACTTGGAATATTATGTACAGGCATGGAGCCCTTCCTTGAAAAGAGGCATAGATATGCTAGAAAGAGTGCAGCAAAAGCCACTAGAACAATCAGTGGATTAGGTAACTTAGAATATGAAGAAAGGCTTATGGCATTATAAATGTAGGTACCTACTTAGTCAAGTATAGGAGATTAAGTGGTGATATAATTGAAATGTATACAAATCATTAAAGGGTTAGCGATGGTTAATCTGAAGGACGCTCTTTAATTTAGATTATCACATAGGGGTCATCAATTCAGGTTAGACAAGTCAGGGTGTTAAAATGCATATACATATAGGTACTTGTATTTATATGTACGTGTTATGCATATATCTTGGTACTTGTATTTATATGTACGCGTTGTACAGCGTGTGATTTGGCTTTTAGGCGCTCGACGTAAAACACAGCATTATAGATAATTCCGATATCTCACCGACTGGTTTTCTGATCCCATTGGCGTGGGGCTTCCCTCCTCCCGTTCAGACATTGTCGGAATAAATAAATGCTATAACCTAAAAGAATGCACGATTACTGGCATGAACTGAGCGAAACAATCTCGAAAGCCGAGGTGAAACCGGCGCGTTGCTGAATCGCGCTGAAACTGCGAAACCAGAAATGTCTACAACTGGGCACAAATAGGCTCTGTTTCGGTTCCGTCAGCGATAAATATCATAAACCAGAATGCACAGCACTCGAATATGGAAAGTCTCGAATATAGTCGGAACGATTCTTCATGACGCAATTGAAGGAAATCCAGTTGGACGGGAAAGGCTTTCAGTAATTTTGCCAGTGTAGACCAGCGGTGCAGTCAAGAGGGGGGGAGCGGAGAGAAGCCACCCCCTAGAAGTTCAGAGGGGCCCTCCGGACGACTGCCTTGAGGGGCCCGTGAGAGCCCTTCAAGGCGTCGGTGCAAGGTCCCTTGGGCCGACATGAAGGGCCCCTGTACCGACGAAAGGGTTGACGACGAAAGGGTTGACGGAGAGGGGGTCCCGAGCCGATGAAGAGGACCTTGAGTCAATGGAGAGTGCCATCGTGAAGATGTTGAGGGGCCTCAGCTGGGTTAACGTGAAGAGCTTCCAGATAGATGGAGGAGGCCCCGGATCGTTGGACTGGCACCTGGCTGACTGAGAGGGCCTGAGCGAATATGAAGGGCCCCTGGGCTGACGGCAGGGCTCAAGCTGGAGAACGGCGCTGGCCTGATGAAGAGGACTCAAGCTTGCGGCTTAACGGTACACTATGCTGCTTAACGGTACGGCGCAGCCAGGTTTTTTCTAGGGAGCCTTACCGAAATTAAAAATGTGACGAAACGGAAAAAGCTTGCAGCGCGCGAAGCGCGCCGAAAATTTATGTTCTTCCGCGATGAAAATCTCTAAATTTATTCTTTTATCTAGTATATTTTTGGGTGAAAGGGGGGGGCGTGCTCCCACTGGGCTGCGCCTATGAAAACATCAACATGTTGCACATGTAATGCATTTAGTACCTACAAAGTAAATTACAACCCATTATTGGCAGACAAAGCGCTGCGTCGCTTCACAGCTAGGCTTGACGTGACAGTCTACCAGGTTCGCCATGGGCCAGTGTCCAAGGACAGGAATTCGCGTTTGCGGTCGTCACGTGACCATTTGCCCTGCAGCCATTAAGAGGACAGGAAGGTCAGTGCTATTCCTGTTTTTGTGCCTCGGTCGCACCGACAACATTGGATCGTTTGTAGTGCATTGTAATGCACTGAACTGATTTTGAAAAGGAAGAGTTAGTAAACTTTAAGGAATTAAGATTCAGTAACAGTCAATTCGCCAGAAAAATTTGAAGGAGAGCAAAGACGGTGGCGAAGTGATGGAACCGCCATCAAACCGAAGGCGAGTTGAGTAGGTACGAGGACACGGAAACGGGTCGGGCCGCGAGCGAACAGCCACTCCAGAGGAAGATGCAGCAGTTGTTGATGCGGGCGTTTACTTTTAGGTTGCAACACCTTGCAGGCAGGGGTGCTGTTTTAAATACTTTTGAGGGGACAAGTGCCGCCTCAATGTTGGCCTTGCCCCCCCTCCAATCCATTTGGGCTTGCCCGTTGCCTTCATGTATTTTGCCCCTCCCCAGTGATTTTCCAAAATCAACACCCATGTTTGCAGGTATTATAGCGTGGTACTTAACTATGTTCAATATGCGTAATAACATTATAGGCTCCTCATAATAAGCACATTGTCAAGATTTAAATGCTTTAATTATCGTCCTTCTTCCATTTTGAGCTCTTCCAACGAACCGTGACATTTGATAATGCTGTTTTGGTAGGGCTACGCTTGTTACCAGTTTACCATGGAAGCCGAGGGAATTGTATCCTGTTCTCAACAATTCAATTAAATTCAATTCACAACCCGCGACTCCTATGCATGGGTTGAGATCGAGAATGAGCTTGAAAAGTGTTGGATGCGAAGGTTGGCTGAAAGGCGTTCTGAAGCCATTCTTTCCAGGCAACGCCGAGAGACTCCCTGCTGAATCTCAGCAAATTGTGGGTGGGGCTTAAACCCTCCCAGCTGAATAGGAATCTTCGCCTTCATAGCCATAATGTTTATATATACATATATATAGATATATATATATGGTTTTGGTCGAAGCGCCCTTAAACTCAGATAACTAACTAACTAACAAGATATATATTTATATATATATATATATATATATATATATATATATATATATATATATATATATATATATATATGATAGGCCCCATGGGCCAATCAGACTCAGCAGTCCGTACACCACTCAGCATTCCGTATTTGCACCAGCACCTTGCGCACCTCACCGATTTCCAGTCTACTACCAGAATCCAACGAGCCATGCCTTTCTATGCGTCGGGAACTGCTTAGCATGCGTTATGCCTGTAAGCTGCGCTAGTTTCCCAATCACCCAAAGTACCATTCAGTGTTTTCGCGAATCATCCTGGCTCTGTTCAGAAGAAGACGGCTTGTGAGCTGTGCTCCCTTCTGTGTCAAGATTGGCGCACTATTTGAGGACAGCGGCATAAGATTATGCGGTGTGATGCGCGTCGGAACGATGAAAAATCCCCTCTGGATACTGACATCACCAGACACTGACATTTCGCTGTCATGTCTCAAAAAGTGCGAAGTCGTTCCCGAAGAACTTAGACTAAGAGCACTGGAGTCAGAGGCGTATAGGAACGTCTCAAAAAGTGTGGGGGACAGTGATTTTTTTAGGCGTGCCGGACCATGTCATTTGCGCCGCCTTTAAAGCGAGTACGTTGCATGTCTGTCTATAAAAGCGAGTGTTTGCGATCAAGGTGCAGGTAAGTGGACATTTACGTTTAGGGAACTTTACGTTATAGTTTGTGTGATATTTTAGGTGCTGAAGGCGAGGGCTGGGGTGGGGACATCTCCCTGATGTCTAAATGGTTTTAATTTTACTTTACTCCTCCACAAAATAATTTGTTGTTTTGATGGGGGTGGGGGTGTTTTGAGAGTGGCGAGAAGTTGATTTTGCCAGGGTGCCGGCTTTAGCCTACTCTTATCGAAGAGCACCGAGGGATCTTTACGGTGCGAACAAGGAGGTAATTGTCCTCACCGCCTATCACGCCGGCCGCCGCGTGTTAGTTGTTAGGAGCGGGTTAGTATAAGCATGCCATGCAGGGATGTCAGTTGTGTTAGTACGGTGTTTTGCAATTTGGCTCTTCTACGTCCGCCGTACCTCTTGGTAGCCGTTTACGCTATGTGTTGCAAAGCAAATCGGCTCATCTACGTCCGATGGCTCCTCTGGGTAGTCGTTTTACGTTATGATAATTTTTATTTTTAGTTTTAGTTTTTATGTTTTCCTAAAGCAAGTTGGCTCATCTAATCCCGACGGCATCGCTAGGTAACCATTTATTTCTAATTGTGAAGCAAATCGGCTAATGTACGTCCGACGCCATGCGGGGATGGCTATTTACATGTTTCCTACGAGTGTTTCGCGGTCATGCATTGCGAGTTGATGTGAGCGTTGGTGGTGTGGTGCCTACAGTGCTCCTGCTAGTTTTGTGGCATACAGATATTCAAATAGCAATTGAAGGAGTTCTGGGTGTTTGTCACCGAGAAGTGACGGAAGCGATAGGGTGATATCCTCTCTTTGGCAGAATGCCTTAAGTGGTTGTCTCTGAGAGCTAAAGCTACTGCAGTCTAGCAGGATGTGGCCTATGTTTAACGTGGTGTTGCAGGTGTCGCAGTGAGGTGTTGTGTGTTGGTCACCCTCTAATCGAAGCTGTGTTAGCTGTGTCTTTGTGCAACCAGTGATAAGTCTAGTGAGGATGACCTCTTTTTGTCGGTGAGATTGATTTGATATGTTCCATGTGCCTATCGTTGGTTTGATTACGTGGGTGTGGTTGGATTTGTGTTGTGTTGAGTTATATTGTGTCTATGTGTTCTGTTGATGTTGGCGAATGTGGCGTTGTAAAAGTGCTTTGCAATCGTCTACCGAATATTCCACGCTAGGGTAAGTGTTCAATGCTAAGGCTTGCTTTGCGAGCCGGTCTGCTTCTTCGTTACCTGGGATGTTGGCGTGGCCCGGAATCCAGAGGAAGGAAAAGTTCATGTTTACGTTATGGGCCACGATTTGTTGGATTCGATCAATGACGTGATGCAGACAGTAGTGGGTGTTGCTAATTGACTGTAGGACGGATTTGGAGTGTGAGCAAATCACTACGTTTCTGGCTTTTCGCCTGATGAGACTGGAGATAGCGGCCAGAATCGCCATTACTTCAGCGGAGTAGTTGAAGTTATACGGTAGACGCTTGGAAAGTCTGAGACCTGGTCCAGTGATGCCGATGCCTACCTTAGCCTCGTGTTTCGACCCATCTGTGAATACGAGTGATTTGTGATTGTTGTCATCGGCGAACTTGTGGAAGATGCCAAGAATTTCCGCCGATGTGATAGTGGATTTCTTCTCTGAGAGCAAGTACTCGACTTTTGGTTGACTGAAAGTCCAGAATGGCCTCGTGGGCGGTCGAGCTGCAGTGGATGGCATTGCGAGGTTAAGATCTTAGAGAGCCGTGACAATTTGAATGCTATATGGTGGAAGCTTGCGCGCAAATCGGCTCTTGTCTTATCTGTCAGGCGTAAAGCAGCGCTGTGCCGGATGGTTTTTAATGGATTTGATTTTGATGTGGTAGCGGCACAGCTGTTTTCCTGTCTCCGCCCCTGCAAGTGCACGTAGTATGTTGACGCGCTTCGCGCGTCGCTTCGTGATGGAGGTGGTGTGGGTGTTGAAACTGAGTTTTTCGTCTAAATGCACTTCTAAGAACATGAAGCCTTTCACCTGTTCGATGGCTTTACCATCGATTTTAAGTAGAGTTTTGGGTGTGGGGCGGAGACGACTATATGTGACGGTGGCCGATTTTTCTGCGGACAGGGTGAAGTCCCAAGTTTTGCACCACTTTGCAATGTGGTCTAGTCCTGCTTGAATATTTTTTTTTTCAGCTTTAAGGAAGCATTGTAATGTTGTCCAAATTGCTATGTCGTCAGAGAAAAGTGAGTATTGAAGTGAAGTGTCCGTGTGGTCGGCAAGTATGTCGTTGATCATGATGATGAAGAGGCTCGGTGAGAGCACGCTCCCTTGCACCAGGCCCTGCCCCTGAGTTGTGGTGTTTGATGTGACACTGTCGCATCGGACCTCAAGGGTCCTGTCTCTGAGAAAGTTGAGAATGAAGTGTACCATGTGTCCGCGTAGGCTTATCTTGTGGAATTTGTGTGTCAGTGCGGACTTGTGTACTCGGTCGAATGCGGCAGTAATGTCTAAGTAGGCAGCTATTGTTGTTACGTTTGATGCGTTGACCACTTTTGATGTCATGCACTAATCTAATGAGATTGTCTGTAGTTGATTTTTGACGCTGGAAGCCGCATTGAAATTCGTCGAGCAGGTCGTTGTGTTCCAGAAATTTCTCAATCGTGTGTTGACCATGCATTCGACTAACTTGCTAGCAAGCTAGTAAGAGAGATGGGTCTATAACCTTTTGGGGTGGAGTGATCTTTGTGCGGCTTTGACAATGGAATGACTACGCTCTCCCGCCAGGATGCGGTAAGCGTGTCGCTTTGGTACAGTTCATTCATGGCCGCTAGTAGGTACGTTAGGGAGTTTTTGCTAAGACGATTAAGAAACTGGTAATGGATGTCGTCCGGCCCAACAGACGTGATTCCACACTTGCTGAGGGCAAGGTGTAATTCGTGCATAGTAAACGACTGATTGTAGATTTCTCCATTGCTAAAGCTAAAATTTGCTTTGGAGGCAAGGGCGTCTATAGCGCTTACTATAGTGGTGTCGTATTTGCTGTTGCCGGATACGCTGGCGTAGTGTAGTTTAAAGTGGTCTACGACTTGTTGTGGGTCAGTGATGTGCTGTCCTTTCACCGTCAGCTGAGGGAAGGGGCCTGGTGTTGGGCGTTTCAGGTTGAAACGCTTCATCAGGTCCCAGATTCTGCCGGTAGGGGTGAACCTATTGAATTAAGAGGCAAAAGACAGCCAACAGTTTTGGCGTGCTGTTCGAATTGTGTACCGGCAGTGTTTTTGAGGTTGTCTGTATGCTGATAGGTGTGCTTCGCACACGCATCTTTTGAATTGTTTGTGGGCACGGCGCCGTGCCCTTTGACAGTCCGGGATCCACCATAGCGTAGATGCCTTTTTCCTAGGTTTGTTACTTTTTGGGACTGAGTCTCGTGCTGCTGAGTTGATGGCCCTCAGGATTGTCTCGATCTTACTGGTCTCTGAAGTTGCTCGGTTGAGGTCCACCTATTCCTTGAATTTAGCCCAGTCCGCTCTTTTCAAGATCCAAGATTGTCTAAATAGCTTAGTGTGGTGGATAGCGTCCGTGCTGAGCCTAATTATGATTGGGTAGTGGTCGCTCAGCCCGGGAACGTCTGAAACTGACCAGTCAAATAGTGAGCTGAGTCGTTGGGAGCAGCACGTTAAGTTAATGCAACTGTTCGATCCTCCTAAGGTCGGGTTGTAGCGGGTGGCGGCCCCGGTGTTAAGAAGTACTAAGCTATGGTCCGAAATAAACTGGTGAATTTCGCGCCATCTAGGGTCATTCTGGTCGCTTCCCCAGGAGGGATTAGCATTAAAGTCTCCCATAATGAGAACTGATGGAGGGGCCTGAAGCAGCAAGTCGCTCAGCTCATGTGGTGTGGGGGTTTGAGCAGACGGCGAGATGTATAGTGAATGACTGTGGTTTGGCAATGGGCAATTTTGAGGCTGACTGCTACGCAATTCAAGGGGTATTTAACGTTACTCGACGATGAGGTATGCTGTTTGCAATGAGTATGGCTGCACCCCATTTCCTATGTGGGCCGTTTACGTTGTCGACGTGCCAAGTGTAATCTGGGATTTTGTTCCAAGTGGAGTCAGAATCTCGAAAGTGAGTTTCTTGGAGTGCAGCTAATAATGGTTTTTGTTGCAAGAATTCAGATTTGAATTATATGAACTTGCCTGGAAGGCCACCGGTGTTCCACTGCAGAAGAAGTCCCATTACCGATCGCGTTTAGTGGCTGTTGGTGTTCCTATACTAGGGTGGTGTCGGTGTCGAGTTGGGGAGAAAGATTGAACCGGTGAACGGAGAGAGGGTTGGGAGGAGACACAGGCAGGGGTGGTAGCCTGGACCTGGTCGCACGGGTCCTGGGAGGTGATTGGGTAGAGTGGCGGCGGGATTTGCGCTTGGGAGGCGCGGTGGGTTCGGGCGGGATTCGTTGGTCTGGAGTTGTGGTTTCGACGGGCTTGGCAAGAGTGGTAGGTTCAGTCTGAGTGCTGGTCTCAGACGAGGTTTTGGAGTGGGTTTGGGTGGGTGTGCAGGAGGTGGTGGAGGGTTCGGTTTGGCAGGAGATGGTGACCGTGGACTTGCGGGTGGTCTGGGTGGATGTTGTGATGGCCTTGGTTCTCGGCCTTGGTTTGGGCCGGCCGGATGGGTGTGGTAGGGGCCGAGGCCCTGGAGGAGGCAGTGGAGGGAAGGATTCAGGGTGGCGAGGTGGGCCCTGGCCGGTTGGAGGCGGTGGCGCGAAGGGGTACGGCCAGGTCCCGTTGGGGATGGGTGTGTACTGGTGGGGGATGGGATGGAGACCGGGTCTGGATCTGATGTGTGTTGGAGGAGGGATGATGCGGGGTGGATAGTGGGATGGTGGTGGGCGTGGGCCGTGTCTGAGATGTGGTGGGAAGGGAAGGAGGCCCGGTCCTCGGTGGGGTGGACGTGGGAAGCCGGGCCCGCGGTGGAAAGGGTGTGGGAGGAAGCCGGGTTGAGGGTGAAGGGGGGTGTGGATAATGTCCAGGTCTGAAGTGGAGTGTATGTGGGAGGAGGCCAGGTCCGAGGAGGGGTGGCATGGGAAGGAGTGGTGATCGGTGAGGTCAAGGGGCGGTGGACCGGGGAGGTCGGGAATCGGTGGGCCGGTTGAGGCGAGGGTCGGAGGAGCGTTGAGGAGGGAGGTGTGCCGGGCTCCGGGAGCCGGCTGCTGGTGGGATGGTAGGGCGGGTGGGAGCTGGTGTTGGAGGGGGTGTGGGTTTAGGTGTGGAGAGCGTCGCTGCGTAGCTTTGCCCGGCGGTAGGTGCAGTGTGGAGAGGTGCAGTTGTGGCTGTGTGAGTGTCAGTGATGGTGCGGCGTAGGTGCTGTCGTGCTGTTGCATGTGGCACCCGGTGAGTTGCCGCATACCGGCACACCTCCCTCTCGTATGCCCACTTGGGGCATTCGGGGTCGGTGGCGGGGTGCGGCCCGTCGCAGCCTGTACACTTCCTTTCGGAAGAGTTGCAGTCGGATGCCGCGTGGTGACCAGCGCACTGACTGCATCTTGGAGCTGGCGACGCGCATGCGCGTTCGCCATGTCCATAACGCAAGCAGAACCGGCACCGTAGTGGCAGAGGCAGTGGCGTCGCCACGAAATTCTTCCAGGGTGGGGGGGGGGGGGGGCAAGGTCGAAAGGGGGCCTCTTGTTGCCCGAAAGGGGGCCTCCATTGTGTTAGGGTCTCATATTGTTTTTAGGCTCTTACTATGGTTCGAGAATGGGGAACATGATTTCATATTTGTGTTTTGTTTGTTCTTGGCATGGTGTATCATTTACTCAAAACGCAATAGCACTAATCATTTTCGCTGAAAACTGGGCCATACCAGGGTATAAATAAGTAATATTTGGATAAATACATCAGTGCCAAAACAAACAAACGTCTCACTGCTTTCTCGAATCTTCCCGCTGGTCTCTAGATTGCAGCGAGCTGGCGGGGCTGGTGCTAAGCATATCTTACAGATATGTCATTGATCAACCCACTTTTAAGTCCTCCAAGTCTAACTGAATAGCTAGATTCATCACTACTGTTATTTATTCCCACCAGCTTGATGTCATAAGCAAAGCTTGAACGATCATTTATCAGTCCTAGAACGACAATTTCGCATAGGTGACAACGAGAAGTGGATTGCATTGGTTTTCTGAGCGCCATATTAGGAAATTGTTTATTTTTATAACATTTGGTGCTGGCTGCAAGGCAACTGTCACACGAGCTAACATATATCCTCAGCGAATAAATTCACGGCAAGAACAAGCATTGAACAGCAATGCATAAATGACAATGCAACAATGCAACAATGTCGGCGCATACATAATCCAAACCTTCAAATTCCACGCCGTCACGCCCATCGTTTTCTCTGTGCTGTACCGTTCTGTAAATGACGTTGAGAAGGTATGGAAGCTGGGAAGCTCTAATCATGCAGGCTGTAATAACAGAAAAGAAGTTTGTTGGAAGAAAATGCATTTAAAAACATAATTCATCCCATTTTAGATGGGGCATGGATGTTGCATTGTATGCTTGTAAAGGGTAATTTTTCCCCTCAATGTTGGCTTTGCCCCATGGGCGTATGCTTTGGAAAATTATGGAGGGACCAGTGGAGTACCTATATTTGCGTCCAGCAGGAGGGGGAAAACGGATTTGCAGGGGGGGGAGCACCTACGACCATTAAAAAGTCCTTGGATTTCGACCGCTATTTTGTCAAAGGGGACATTTCGAAATAATATAATAGTTATCAACTAAATTGTCCTGTGGAGGGGCCTAATCTACCACTATGGTTCCTGATTGGTCGGATTTCCACCCTAACTCCACCACCCAGTTCTAAGGTTTTCTTTTGGTATCCCTTGATAAGTTACCTCACACTGCTGAAATTGCACCTATACCACAAAACCGGATCGGTATCCCAAAAAGTCAAGCTGGAGCCCTCCAAAAAAAGAAGGGATTCCAACAAATAAATATCCGGGTCAGGAAAATGACTCTGGAGCACCGAACATTTGTTTTCCAGATGCCTTCAAAAATTGCGTATGACACCGAAAAGCATACCGGATCTCGAAAAATCGAGGTGGGATACAAAAACATGGCGCCAGAGCCTCGAAAAATCAGGCCGGGATTCGGACTTGAAAAAAAATCAGAAAAGATCCACAAAAATCGCGTTGAGCCAAGAAAGCTGGCGTTGGGTCTCCGAAACCACACGCCTGGGCGCGATAACTCGCGCTGGGACCCATAAAAATTGCACCGTAGCCCCAAAATGGTACCGGGGCCCACAAATGTGCGTCAGAAGCCCCAAATATACACAGCGGGACCCTAAGAGTACAACGGTGCCCGAAAATACAACTAACCCTCCAAAGCGCATCGAGTCTCCAAAAAAGCGATAGGGCCTTAAAACATGCGTTGCAGCCCTAAATAAACATACCGGGAGCTCTAAAAAATACACTGCAAGCCCGCAAGGCGCACGCAAGGCCATGAGAACGCATAGGGGCCTGAAAAAGAGTAACTTTGACTATGATCAACCCGACATCCCTGAAAATGTGTGCCGTACAGTGGAAAGTGGTATCAGGGGCAGCTGTGCCCATACTCAGTTTGCGCACGTCGGTTCAGCTAGGACTAATCGACGTCCGAGACTGTGACCCTCTAGACTACGTTTTTGTGACACCATCTCCACCTCCCCAGAGCGGCAGCACCACACGGACACCGACGAGTTGTTCGGTCCGAGGGCCGACGGAGGGAACACATCAATCAGCCTTTTACGCCCACGCGGGCGCAATCAGCCTTTACGCCCATGACGCCTCAATCAGCCTTTACGATACAAGTAGAATCCGTGCGATTACGGGATGGTATCTCCGTCTCCCCCACTCGGCTGGCAGCGATACGTGACTCCATGGATTCAGACCGGGTGCCCACGGAGGTAATCACGGAGGTGCAAACGGGGGGCCCGATCCTTAGGGGAATGCAACCTAAGAGGTATAAAGCCTTGCGGTAATGCAAATTTGTTGCCTCGCAAAGCGCAATTTTTCACCCAAGCGAAAACACAAGATAGTCAAGGTTCATGTTATTCAAGAATGGCCTGGAAGCAGAAATTTCTATCGTTTGCTGATGTACTACTCGGAGCTTTTGTGACGACAGATAGCCTGTGAAGCCCGTTGATTGGCTGGATCGGCTTCTGGTATATTTAGTGATTCTCTTGCATATATATGTTCACTATATAAGTGACAAAGTATAATTTTGCGGCGATCATGATCCGATAGCTGAGGCTGGGGGGGGCACGAAATAAATTGAGGGGACAAATCGCCACTTTTCAGAAATTGGGGGACATGTCCCCCCCCAGTGGTTACATCCATGCTCAATAGAAGTTTAATACCTTGGGTTTTGTGCGTGCATAATCGCGGAATCAATGCTTGGCATACTCCACCCCTTGCAGAATAAACTTAGCAATGACAAAACATTCAAAGATGTATAAATTATCACTAATAAATATTAAAAAGTATAAAATAAGTGTGTAAAATTTACAGACAAAAAAAACATTGCAAAAGATTAAACAGTGTAGACTGAAGCGATATGGTGACGGAAATGTAGTGAAAGTCCGATCTGAGGAAAGTGGTTAGAAAAGACGTTAAAAGTTGTCATTGAATTGCATACCAAAAAATATCGCGAGTACACTACTCACGACGTGCCACCACCAATGGCCACGGCACAATCACCAAACAATGGTGACCAATCAACACCTGTCTTCCCTATACGTCATGCGCTCGGCTCCAGTGCGCCCCCGTTTCGCTGATGTTAAACAGCGGGAGCAGGGACTCATGTTTGACTGTACAAGGCAGTTATTAAAGAACCACAGGTCCGCGAGTTCGCCGGTGTCCGCAGGATTGCTTATTTGATCATGATGAGTGGGCACCGGGTAGAAATTTGAAATAGTGATAGCTATTTCGTTCACGTTTATCGATTTGAATTTCTGAGTAGTAACTGTTTTGCTAGCAAATACGTGAACCTACTACTGTCGTTATCGGCATGGGTAAGTTGCAACTTTTCATATAAATATGCTTGCATCCCTGTTAACTGCTCGCGCATTTTATTCAGCAACTACCTAGGTGCCTAGGTACGTACTCTGATACCTACCTAGGCAGGCACTCCAATAGCATGTTAACTGGAGGGCAAATGTCCCCACCAGTGGTCAGGATATGTCTATCTTTATATGTCCATTATTGGTTAAACAAGCAGCATACGGTCAATTTGCATTTTTAGATGTTATCAGATTTTGAGAAAAAAGAAACAATTTGAATACCATGTTCATGAATGTGATTAAGATAATTAAGATGATGGCCTCTCATCCCATTAGAAATGCTTCCTTTTCCTAGCCCTTCAGGCTTCAGCCCTTCAGAATTTTCAGCCTTACGGTGGCCTTTTGCTCTCAGGTCACATGGTCTCAGGAGCAAGATAGAGGTAGAAGACCTGGCATAATGATCTGTAAATTTTTCATAAAAGGTGTTTTTTGAATTTCGGGGAAAAAATTCAGAATATGTTTATGAACATGACTAAGAAGATGCGACCACTCATTTTCGGCGCTGATGCTTACTTTTCGATTTGAACGATGACGTCACATCGGTACGGTTTGATGACGTCATACGTATGGCACGGTTCACATACCTTAAAGAGATGGTCGAAGTAGCTTAATCTGATATAATCTAACCTTACCTAACTTAACCAACTGGCAATTTTTTCTAATAAAATGTGTAAATTAAAACACCTTTTATCAAAAATTTACCAGCTAGTTTAAGTTAGTTTAGTTTAGGTTAGGTTAGATTATATTAGATTAAGCTACTTGGACCATCTCATTAAAGTATGTGAACCGTGCCATACGCATGACGTCATCAAACGGTACAGATGTGACGTCACAGTTCAAATTGAAGTGTGCATCAGCGCCGAAAATGAGTGGTCGCATCTTCTTAATCATGTTCATAAACATTTTTTTTTCCCCATAATTCAAAAAACACCTATGAAAAAAATAACTAATGTTCTGCATAATTTAAAAGCAACCACGAAATCTAATTGTCACATCAGTTTTAATAACGAAATAGGTTTTACTATTGATGCTGCTGAAATAAGTAAAATTATATTTACAAACATCAGCAAATTGCAATACACTTTCTGATTTATGTGGAGACTGCACTCAACTCTACTGTACACTCTACAACTCTACTGTGGCAGCCGATGAATGACTGCCAGATGACAAATTGGTGCTATGGTTAAATTAGCAAAGGATATGGTTATAAGCCAGCTTCTTGAGCAATGGTAGAGAACATGATAACAAAAGTATACTTAATCAATGTCAACGAAGTTTATAAATCCATACCTGATACTCCTGACATGCTCACACTGCACAACTGATAAATATTCACAACACACCCCATGAGTAGGATGCTCGTGCAGCAACGATTTGTTTCCTGCCGTCTATTGGGATATTGGTTTTGGAATATAGAATGGTTTGAGGAAAATTATACTTTAAAAAACCTGTCTAAAATATTTGTATTCCCACCACCAAGCAATGGCTTTTGTCAAAGAAAAAGCTGAGAAAATTAATTGAAACCAATTCTTATTAATATTAAATGTTATCAAATGTACTTTTTTAGTTGATGTCTGAAATGTTTGAGTTCAAGCCAAGAATCACCTGGAAGGATCACCTAGATGGGAGAGCAAATTGCTGCTGTAAAACTGCCTACTGTCACCACAGATTTTGTGTATCCTGAGCTGAATTGTCCATGTCCACAATCCAAATCCACTGTAAGGTGCATATTATGTCATATGCAATATTTAATGGTGCATTTTATGTATTTCTAACACTGAACTCAGTGCTTGCTATCTTTTTTGCCAAGATACTGGGGCTGCAGTAGCTCAGTTGGTAGGGTGTCAGATTCTTGATCACAAGATTGTGGGCTTGCATCCCACAACCAGCAGGATTGCCAAGTCAATCCACAACCAATTGGAGTAAGAGGTTGGAGGAGCTACATGACCTAGCAATTGAATGTGCCATAAAAGTACCTATGGTTCAGTTTTACCTAGATACCTAGGTATTCACCAGTACTTGTTCACTTTTGTCATGAATATTATTATTTCACATTTTTTCACCTTGGGTATTTCTGTTATTGAACTCAGGATAATCAGGAAAAGTGTATGTACTGGAGTTGTTGAAGCTTAACTGGCAACTTCTTTCTTGATCCATTTTTGGGAAGTCACATATAAGCTATGCATTCACTATTTAAAATAATGGCACTTAGTGTCTATACCTGAAATGCTGACTATTTCTGTAAAGCCATGATGGATTTGTGTGCTACTGTTGGACTCATAAGAATAATTCATGTTTTGTGGTCATCATATTTTTTCATACTTGCGTGGAATTTTGTTTGTCAAACAGTAAAACTAAAATATTAGTCATAGGTTCACAATATTTCTGTAAATGGATTTTATATATATAAATTGGTTATACCTACATCTAATATTCTTCTGTAGATTGTGCAGCACTAGAGGGTCATATCATTTCCTTCTTGTTCAGGAGGTAGCCAATCTCTGAGTGAGGCTGCATTTCAGTTACCTTGGTTCTAAGCCATGTTCTATTGTGGTGTCTACAAATTTATATAAGAACAACACTGACATTTCACATTTCTTTCATTGTCACTGTGTGCTACTGAGAATGGTGAGTTGTAATAAATGTGTGTAGTAGCACATTAACCACTATCAATATTTTGGATGCAACAGTTTTAAGCTATCTGGAGTCAGTGGACTTTAGATCATCCAGCATCCTTAGATTGTAGATGATCAAACATTTGTTGGTTTCATCCAACATTCAGATATTTTAAAAGCTCCAACATCCATAGATTTTAGGCAATCCAACATCAGTAAGTTTTTGGCAATCAAGCATCAGTAGCTTGGGTCAGGTAAGGTTTTTTTGTATTATTTTTCATGATAATACACCCCCACCCCCACCCCACCCCCACCCTCCTTTTTCCCACCACACTTCATATTTTTGTTGTGAGAGAGGGAATGGCATGTATCAGCATTGTCAAAAATGTGTTTTCTGGTGTTTTTTTATGTTACTTGATGGAATTTGATGTTCTTTTCTTGGTGAAATGGCTACTTCATTGAAATATAAGTACTTCAACTGGAGTGCTTCAATCTGAAGAAAAAAATTGTCATTTTCTAAAGAATGGACATCAACTGCATTCAAATCACATCAGAAGGCACTAGAAAACGATATTTTAAAGCAAAAATTGGCCTAGAGGCATCTTCCATATATTTACCTTTTATCTAATTTTTTGCATGTTTGGCTAACCATTGAATTCTCCTTGCAGGTATGTGAAGTCATTTGAACTCACCTGCTGCACTATTGTTTTCAGGGGGTCTGCTGAGCTACTTTCAAGGCCTGTTTGGGAGCAGAGAGATGAGGATACTCATATTGGGCCTGGATGGAGCAGGAAAAACGACAATTCTATACAGGTAGCTATCCCAATTGATGTTTTCAATTGTGAGCTGCAACTGATTCAGGGTAATGCTGTCAATATAAAAGTGCATTGATGCATATCAGCAAGACTGCTTTCTGAGTGAAACCCCCTTCAGCAGGTGGTGGATACAAGGGGAACATTTGGGTCATGTGCCCTTCCATGGGAAGGTGGTACCCCTGTGGTCTGGAAAAGGCATCACTCTGGGAAGGCTTGAGTGCACCCCATCATCTAATTTTTCAGCCAGAGGCACCCCTTGGAAGAAAAGGCACCCCTCTGGGAAGGTCCAAGTGCACCTCCTGAAAATTGTTCACCTCCACCACCAAATGTTTCACCTGTGCACCTCCTATATGAATGACACCCCTTCAAGAAGGCTAGGAGTACACCTCCCCTCAGATTTTTCCGCCAGAGGCACCCATCTGGGCATGTGCCTCCCTCCATGACAATTCCTGGAACTGCCACTGCCATCAGCCTGTCGGAGCAAAATCAACTGGAGCAGCCAGGCCAGTTATGACCCCTTTGGAAGGCTTATAACCTTGCAATAACATACTGTGAAGTTACAAACTAAGCATATACTTGTATTTTCTATACATTTTACTTGATGCCTTACATGGCATTTGGATAAAAACATAGAGTATAGGTAGTGTTACTACAATATTTCTTTCTTCAAATGTCATATTAGACTTGAAGTGAAAAATACAGTATCATCCAGTTATAATACCTGTATTTAATTATGCATTCCACCACAGTATGACTAGATTTTCTGTTCTGCCGCATCATATGGAATGTCAAATACGTATAGCAGGATGTAGAAAGTTGTCACAAAAATGATACCATTTGGATGTCATGTAGTCCTTTAACCTAAATATTGAAACCATAGGATACTTATAATTAGACTGTTTCATTGTTTCTTGGAGTAGCAACTATTGTGCAATCATGAGCTGGTATTGTGTAATGTGGTTATTAAGAATCGCTATATGACCTAAAGTCAATGTGCCCCTAAACTATGATGTGAAAATAATTGTCATTAAGTGTCAATATCCACTCAAATTTCAGAATTGCAGGACGCTGTATTAAAGGGTTTACAAGAATGGTAAACATTATCTGGGATGACCATTTGTGAAGTGATGGTCGTCTTGGGATGACATCACAGACATCCCAGATTAAGTTTATTGTCCAATAATTTGTATGTTCCATCCACCCACTCCCCAAGCAGTTATATGTAGTCATGCTTCTTTTTCTTGGTTTGGAGCTTTTAACCAGCTTGCTAACTGTCCAGTGTTTATGGCAAGAAAGATGGAGGAATACAGACATGAAGACAAAAGATCAGTGCAACTATGAGCCACAAGGGCCCTTCTTGGTTGCACTCTGGACACTGAACCAGTTGCCCACCAAATCCGTCGATCAGCCCTCCCTGGAATACTGAAAAGCAAGCCCTCTTCTCTTATAATGAGTGTCTATGCTGTTTTTAAAGATGTTCTGTGTGCTGCTACTGACAATTGTTTCTGGCAGCTGGTTCCAATGTTCTACTACCCTGTTGGTGAAGAAAGACTGTCTTAACCTTGTCCTGCTGTGATTAACTTTAATTTTGAATGGCCTGATGGCCTCTTATAGCGTCATTTCTGTTAAATTCAAACATTTCCCTGAGATATCCCTGTTCCTGACCATGAACAAATTTAAAGACCTCAATGAGATCTCCTCTCAGCCTTCTATATCTAAGTGAAAACATATTCAAGTTCTTCAATCTTTCCTCATATGCCAGGTTGCTTATACCATTAACCATATTTGTTGCCCTCTTTTGTACTCTCTCTAAAAGCCAACAATCTTTTCATAACTTGGGGACCAAGCGTGGACACAGTATTCCAAATGTGGCCTGACATATGCACAGTAAAGCTTCCTGATGACTTCCTCACGTTTGTATGATACATTCCTATTTATTGCCCCAAACATTCTTAGTGCCTTCTTCCTGGTTTCTTTGGTCTGTTCTGATGCCCCCAATTTTGTGTTCAAAATAACACCTAAGTCCTTTTCCTGCTGAGTCACAAATAGTACTTGGCCACCCATCAAGTATGGAGCCTTCATATGCTGCCTACCTACATGCATGATTTTGCACTTATCAAAATTAAATTTCATTTGCCATTTTTCGGACCACTTCACAAGCTCGTCTAAGTCTTTCTGCAGCGAGACCTGCTCATTGTGTCCTGTTATTGCCCTAAAGACCTTCAAATCATGCGCAAATTTCAAAACCTTACTGCTTAGGCCACTTTCAATGTTATTTACAGGCCATCCATTTACCATCAGGCCATACCATTTGCCACTTTACCTCAGTGGCTGGATATGATGATTATATTTGGTGAGAAATGCTTCAGGGCAAGCTGAATGTAATTGTGCTTGTAGAAGCTTCAAAATCAAAAAATCTGGGAGAAGCAGTTTGCTCACTTATTCAACTTGCTTACCTACTCACCCTCTGCCTCTCTCATAATCCACCCAGCAAAGCACTTTTGATTACTCTGATAGAATGTTCCTCTAATGCAAATACCTTGCTCTTGTTCTGTATGTGGTTGAACTTTTACCATGTATGGGGTGTCAATAGCTCATTGGTTAAGCTCATCTTCTGGCATGTTAAAGGTATGGGGTTGGATTTCCCACGGTGCCCGCCCTTCCTGAATCTCTTTATGGTGGGTGCATGTTAGCAAATGTGCAAAGGTCACATAACTGGGTTGAATTAATGATGTCTTTGCAAAGCTGTGTGTTATATGGATTCTTTGTCACCACAAGCTTGCCATTCGATACAGGCTACAAGTTGGAGAAGTGGTAACAACCATACCAACCATCGGCTTCAATGTGGAACAGGTCACATACAACAACCTCAAGTTTCAAGTGTGGGACCTTGGAGGCCAAACCAGCATCAGGTAATGGGCAATGTGCCGACTGATTAATGTTGAGGCCAGGGTACTTGTTCACCAATACATTTATACCTGCACATTTGCATCAGCATGCTGAACATGGGGCAAGCTTGGTTCCATAAACACGATATTATCCTGCCTGTATAATGCATAGTAATGCATTTTAAGCATACTTTGGAATGTTGTGTATTGGTTCTAACAAAACGACACTACCCTGGGTAGCCATTAGTCCTAGCGATTCTGATCCTGATCTTTGGTCATGAGAAGGGCACACAACGTATGGTGTGTAACGGTTTTGCCATGGAGTAGCATTTGAGCCTTTGCATGTGGCTGGAGTTTGTGCGGCACAGAACTTGAGATGACACGTAGACCGAGATGTGCCAGTGTTGCTGAGTGGTGGCAGATGGGTCGGCTGAACGACAGGGTGTGATACACGTGCTCCGTTACAGTGACGGATGTGAAGCCTGGACAGCAGTCTGGTGGTGATAACGACAGGGTGTGATAAATGTGCTCCATTACAGTGACTAGTGTGAAGCCTGGACAACAGCCTGGTGGCGATAATGACAGGGTGTGATAAATGTGCTCCATTACAGTGACTAGTGTGAAGCCTGGACAATAGCCTGGTGGCGATAATGACAGGGTGTGATACACGTGCTCCGTTACAGTGACCGATGTGAAGCCTGGACAACAGCCTGGTGGCAATAATGACAGGGTGTGATAAATGTGCTCCGTCACAGTGACTAATATGAAGCCTGGACAATAGCCTGGTGGCGATAATGACAGGGTTTGAGACACGTGCTCCGTTACAGTGACTAATGTGAAGCCTGGACAACAGCTTGGTGGCGATAATGATAGGGTTTGAGACACGTGCTCCGTCACAGTGACTAATATGAAGCCTGGACAATAGCCTGGTGGCGATAATGACAGGGTTTGAGACACGTGCTCCGTTACAGTGACTAATGTGAAGCCTGGACAACAGCTTGGTGGCGATAATGACAGGGTGTGATAAGTGTGCTCCATTACAGTGACTAGTGTGAAGCCTGGACAACAGCTTGGTGGCGATAATGACAGGGTGTGATAAGTGTGCTCCATTACAGTGACTAGTGTGAAGCCTGGACAGCAGTCTGGTGGTGATAATGACAGAGTTTGAGACACGTGCGCCATTACAGTGACTAATGTGAAGCCTGGACAACAGCCTGGTGGTGATAATGACAGGGTTTGAGACACGTGCGCCGTTACAGTGATTAATGTGAAGCCTGGACAGCATCCTGGTGGTGATATTAATGCCACTGGACGATTGCGATGCTGAGAGTTCTGCAGCCGGTGTACCCTGTGCTTGCAGCTCCCCTGCATCCCTCCACTCCAGGTCCGTGAGGTCTGATCTGCAGCCAAGGGAGGTGGAACTAGTACCAGCTGACGCAATGTCTGGGTGATGCAAAGCGTGCCTTGTACGGGATCATTGTGCCTTGTAACAATGTGATCATTGTGTGCAAAGTGCGCCTTGTATGGGACCACCAGAGATCATTGATGTCTGGTGTTGCCCTGTGGTGATACATGCCGATAGCTCGCGGTGACCCTTGGTGCTGTCCTACAGTGACCCATGCCGATGCCCTGAGGCGACCCCTGATGATTGGCTGCGTCGTTCTCCAGGATGTGGGCCAGATCGGGCAGCATCCCGGCCCACAGTTCCCGTCGGAGGCTTGCATGTGCGGGCGCTTCCGCCAGTGTGTGCCGCACGGTGTGTTGTTCGCCGCACCGCTGGCAGAGCGGATCGATTGCCCTGCCGACGGCGTGTGGCGCGGCGTGCGACGACACGGCGGCGACTTCCCAACTCCGAGCTGGGAGACGGTGCCCTCCTCCTCCCGTCTTGCGAGTGCGTCGCGGTTGGGAAGGCGGACTGTTCCCCGCCTGTCTTCCCGTGTCCGGATGAGTCGGTTCATGGCGCCTTGCGCGCTCCGGAGATCGGCTGGGAGTGTCCGTCTGGAGTGGCGTCGTGGCGCCGCTGGCGAGCCGGTCGACCGCCCCGCTGTCCCCGATGCCGGCGTGGCCGGGCACGACGCCACTCCGGAGATCGGCTGGGAGTGTCCGTCTGGAGTGGCGTCGTGGCGCCGCTGGCGAGCCGGTCGACCGCCCCGCTGTCCCCGATGCCGGCGTGGCCGGGCACGACGCCACTCCGGAGATCGGCTGGGAGTGTCCGTCTGGAGTGGCGTCGTGACGCCGGTCGACCGCCCCGCTGTCCCCGATGCCGGCGTGGCCGGGCACGACGCCACTCCGGAGATCGGCTGGGAGTGTCCGTCTGGAGTGGCGTCGTGGCGCCGCTGGCGAGCCGGTCGACCGTCCCGCTGTCCCCGATGCCGGCGTGGCCGGGCCGACGCCACTCCGGAGATCGGCTGGGAGTGTCCGTCTGGAGTGGCGTCGTGGCGCCGCTGGCGAGCCGGTCGACCGCCCCGCTGTCCCCGATGCCGGCGTGGCCGGGCACGACGCCACTCCGGAGATCGGCTGGGAGTGTCCGTCTGGAGTGGCGTCGTGGCGCCGCTGGCGAGCCGGTCGACCGTCCCGCTGTCCCCGATGCCGGCGTGGCCGGGCACGCATCGGAGGTGGCTGTGGATGCCCGTATCGGCTACCTCGTGGAGGAGACTTCAGATTTCAGTTGACAGGAGCCGGTGCTGCTAGTGTTCGTTGGCTAGCAGGGAGGGGACGGCTTCGGGGTCGGAACACAGTCTCGCTTGGTGGATACGGTCCGTCCCCAGCGTCTCTCTCTCATCGCTCCCAGCTCAGCTCCGGTGCTGCTGCACAATTCCCCGGCGGCGGGTGTGCACGTGTGTCCGTGCAGCTTTCTGGGGCTCGATGTGTGCCCCGGTCCCTCAATTCGTGTTACGGAACCAATGCGCCGTATGGTACGGTCCCATACTGGGAGGGCTCGTGTTGCAGAACCACCGCTCCGTATGGTACAGTCCCGTAGTAGGAGGGCTCGTGTTACAGAACCATCGCTCCCTATGGTACAGTCCCGTACTGGGAGGGCTCGTGTTACAGAACCACCGCTCCGTATGGTACGGTCCCATACTGGGAGGGCTCGTGTTGCAGAACCACCGCTCCGTATGGTACAGTCCCGTACTGGGAGTGCTCGTGTTACAGAACCACCGCTCCGTATGGTACAGTCCCGTACTGGGAGGGCTCGTGTTACAGAACCACCGCTCCGTATGGTACGGTCCCATACTGGGAGGGCTCGTGTTACAGAACCACCGCTCCCTATGGTACAGTCCCGTACTGGGAGGGCTCGTGTTACAGAACCACCGCTCCGTATGGTACAGTCCCGTACTGGGAAGGCTCGTGTTACAGAACCACCGCTCTGTATGGTACAGTCCTGTACTGGGAGGGCTCGTGTTACAGAACCACCGCTCCGTATGGTACAGTCCCGTACTGGGAGGGCTCGTGTTACAGAACCACCGCTCCGTATGGTACAGTCCCGTACTGGGAGGGCTCGTGTTACAGAACCACCGCTCCGTATGGTACGGTCCCATACTGGGAGTGCTCGTGTTACAGAACCACCGCTCCGTATGGTACAGTCCCGTACTGGGAGTGCTCGTGTTACAGAACCACCGCTCCGTATGGTACAGTCCCGTACTGGGAGGGCTCGTGTTACAGAACCATCGCGCCGTATGGTACAGTCCCGTACTGGGAGGGCTCGTGTTACAGAACCACCGCTCCGTATGGTACAGTCCCGTAGTAGGAGGGCTCGTGTTACAGAACCATCGCTCCGTATGGTACAGTCCCGTACTGGGAGGGCTCGTGTTACAGAACCACCGCTCCGTATGGTACAGTCCTGTACTGGGAGGGCTCGTGTTGCAGAACCACCGCTCCGTATGGTACAGCCCCGTACTGGGAGGGCTCGTGTTACAGAACCACCGCTCCGTATGGTACAGTCCCGTACTGGGAGGGCTCGTGTTACAGAACCACCGCTCCGTATGGTATAGCCCCGTACTGGGAGGGCTCGTGTTACAGAACCACCGCTCTGTATGGTACAGTCCTGTACTGGGAGGGCTCGTGTTACAGAACCACCGCTCCGTATGGTACAGTCCTGTACTGGGAGGGCTCGTGTTACAGAACCACCGCTCCGTATGGTACAGTCCCGTACTGGGAGGGCTCGTGTTACAGAACCACCGCTCCGTATGGTACAGCCCCGTACTGGGAGGGCTCGTGTTACAGAACCACCGCTCCGTATGGTACAGTCCCGTACTGGGAGGGCTCGTGTTACAGAACCATCGCGCCGTATGGTACAGTCCCGTACTGGGAGGGCTCGTGTTACAGAACCACCGCTCCGTATGGTACGGTCCCATACTGGGAGGGCTCGTGTTACAGAACCATCGCGCCGTGTGGTACAGTCCCGTACTGGGAGGGCTCGTGTTACAGAACCACCGCTCCGTATGGTACAGTCCCGTACTGGGAAGGCTCGTGTTACAGAACCACCGCTCTGTATGGTACAGTCCTGTACTGGGAGGGCTCGTGTTACAGAACCACCGCTCTTTATGGTACAGTCCTGTACTGGGAGGGCTCGTGTCACGGAACGATTGTTGAGCCCGGGACCTTCGTATCCAGGATTCAACGCTTACCACTCGGCCAGCCCGCCCCGCGAGGCGTAGTTAAAGTAGACGGGCACAGTACTCGAATACGCTGCGGACGTACCCAATGTAGGCGACTTGCAGGGTCCTTCGGAAAACTTTGTACGTCTTGCCGGCTGGCGTCCTCAGGCATTGACGTCTCTTCGTTATCTTGTCCTACGTAAGTTGTCATTGTTTGCTGGTCATCTAGATGTAGGCTGGGGCAGATGGGGTGATGGTCGTAGACAGAGGGATGCCCTTGAATCTGAGGTCGGAGACTCACCAATCCGCACTCCCGGGGGTCGAGCGACATGGTCATCATATGGCACTTCACCGGGCTGACAAGCACTTTCCATTTGCGGATCCACTCCTCGATGTTCTACAGCGTGAACCGTATTTATCCGCGAAGCCGTGCAGGGTGCGGCCCGTCGTCAGCAGGGTGATGTCCGCGAACAGGGTGTGCATGAACTCTGCTGTTGCCCTGCGGTGACCACTGTTGTTGCCCTGCGGTGACCTCCGCTGTTGCTCTACGGTGACGCGTGCTGTTGCCATGCGGCCTTTGGTTGCGCTGTGCTGATACCTGCCGTTACCCTGCAGTGAGATTCGTACCGAGTGCTGCTGCTGCTGTATGTGTGCGTTTTGACCGGCGCCGTCGTGCTCGACAGGCCGTACTGGCGCTGTTACTACTCCAACACCGACGCCATCATCTACGTGGTCGACTCGGCTGACCGCGACCGCATGGGCATCTCCAAACAGGAACTGGTCTCCATGCTGGAGGTGCGTGCCGGTCCACACCCCTGTCGTGCTCCACTGTCCTCGCGCTCTGCCTCACAGGAGCCCTGCCTTTGCACCCTGAGCACATGTGCTGGGACACGGGTGTTGTGCGTTTCCTCACTGGCGCCATCTATAGACCTCGAGTTGTCACGATGCCGCCTCACCGATCTGTGACATGCTTTATGGCCTTATTCTCTGTTTGCGCAATTGACAAAATGTTTTCCGTGACAGACAATGACGTGTGCGCGACTTCAGGCGCGTACATGCTCCCTCCACTTAATTTTGTTGAAGCGTGTGGATAGGGGTCTCCGTGATGTTCTTGGATATTTTTCCTACCTGGAGTTAGGATGTAATATGGTGTGGATCTGGCATAGCCTGTAGGCTGACATTCCTCTATTTTCTGTGCTCATTTTCTTCAAAAGAAAAATGCGTGTGGTGAAGTCCATTGACATGCATCAGAGTGCTTGTTGAAGAATCTCGGTCCCTGTAAGCCTTTCCCGTGTTTATTTGCGAGTCCAATGATGACACACTATTCGTCCTCCCTGTTTTAACGACATCATACGAATAATAGTGATTTGAAGCGCAGACTCGTCTCAGCGTTTCATTCTTCATGCTAGTTTTAGTGGGGCGATTACGTTCACTTGTTATCTCCCGTTTGATCGCGTTTGTTTTCAGTATTTAATTACTTGTGCCAGTTTTACGATTATATTGATGATTTCACGATCATGTGCATTTGACGTATACAAATGACAATTCTTGTCCTGTTATGCGAGTATTAACGTACCATGTGACGACTTGCATAGCTGCACAATGGTCCAGCACTATTCACTATTTACTTCACCTGTGGCCTCAACGGTGACCTTCGGGTCAACCAATATAAATGTGATACGATGAATGCTGTTAGATTATCCATTGCAGTTTAATTTCATCCGATCACGCAGGGAGGGGAGGAGGCTAAAACCCTTAACAGTAATAAATTATTCGTAAAATAGGACAAACATACCACTTCCTGAATACTGGATCGACATCCTTCCAAAAGAAGTACCGACATCGTGCCTCTTGATGCGTATTTGTGAGGTCTTCATGCCTCGTTTCTGATAGTATCCCTCTAGTAAGTATCATGCTTATGCTATCCATAGCGGACCCGCGATCGTGGCACACGAACATCCCGTAGCACAATTCCAGGTAAAGTATTGCCTATGATGTGCTATGTTACACAATACCACTTTATAACATATGCATTTGTATCGTTATCCTTGATATGTGTATCCCGGGATTGGGTACATGTCAAAACAAACACACCGTTACAATCATATGCATGCTATTGGCTCAGATCAGAGTTTGAAGAACTTAGCAAATATTTTAAATGCCATTATTTCCAATGCGAACTTAGACATCCTGCTTCACTTGTTTCGACATCTCACACCTTAAAAAACATTATTTTAGCACTGCCTCCACACACCTACCCGACCCCCACCCCATCCCACCTAATTACTGGTGTTTGGGACAATACGCCAGCGACTGCCGGGCTGATATAGTGGTATGAATTTGCGTGGGGACAAAATTGAAATTGTGCATATTGCAACGGCTTCCTTGCGTACATCCTTGGAAGTGTGAGGAAGGCGTGTTGTGGCTGACCAAATTAGCAGTTGCACCCCTCCTCCCCCGTCCCCAGATATCTACACCGCTATTGAGGAGGCGACGCAACCCCCTTTAGGTGTCCAAGCAGTGTGAAAGTCGATTTGAGGCGTGTTCACCTGTGGGCTTAATGGTTAAGCACACACACTATTGTGAGTGTCCAGACATCCACAAAGAGATCGGTCAACAGTGCCGTATGAATAATGATCTAACATCCCCTATTCATATGGCATTCATAGTGTGACGAGCTATGTTGACAAGCCACGTAATGAGGAAATCTCCCGGCTAAGTAGTGCGTTTTTTCACAACGTCCACTCGCCGGCGACTGTAGCGGTCCCAGCCGAATTGCTGAAATCTGGGTGTTCAATACCGCTGGTAAATTATGCAACCGGTATATCCTTGCTTACAGTGATAAATTGTGTGTGAAATAGGGGGGGAAATGACACTTTCTGAACACTCAATATACATCCTTCTCCAAGAAGTATCCACATCCCGTTCCTTGATGCGTGCTTATGAAGTCTTCATGTCTCCTTTCTAACAGTATCTCGTTTATATGTATCATGTTCATGCTCTCCATAACGAATGGTGACGTACAAACATTTTGCAACTCAATTTCAGGTAAAGGGATTACCTATAATGTGGTATGGCATTACAATGCCAGTTTATAGCATAGGTTATAATCTCCTTATCCCGAATATAGCTCTTCCTAAATTATGACACTCAAAACAAATGATAAAGGCACAGTCATAGCTACACCATTGGCTCAAATTGCAGTCTAAAAGACTTGAAAAGCATTTTAAATGACACTAATTCCATGACAAATTTCGACATCCTATTGTGTTCTGTTCGACATCCCACACCTAACGAAAAACCATTATTTTAACACTGCTTGCCTATCGTCTAAATGTGCGGGTTTGCATTAGAAATCCCACAAAGCAGGCGGACCGTGTGAACCGTCTTCACGGCTGTGCGGGGATAACCCCTGCGAGGTTGGGTCTACAGATTAAAAATATAGCGTAATACACCGTGTCTATGCAATTGCATACAAGATGTATGCAATTATAAATCAAGGTATGCAGTTGTGTTCCTGCAATTGTATAACATGCTGCCATTTCTTCGCTCCCCAATGTCTTCCGTCTGCGCACTCTACCTCCGTTGGTGCCTCTGCCTGTCAGTTTCGCTGCTACTGAAGCTTTCTTTGCGTCTGTTTATCTCTGTCGATGTTTGTCGTCTCTGCAAATGTGCATCGCTCACTTTAGCTGGGTGTGTGTGGTGCCGCAGGAGGACGAGCTGCGGGGCGCCATATTGGCCGTGCTGGCCAACAAGCAGGACATGGAGGGCGCCATGTCGGTGGCCGAGGTGTACTCGGCGCTCGGCCTGGAGGCGCTCAAGACGCGAACGTTCCAAATATTCAAAACGTCGGCGATCAAAGGCGAGGGTCTGGACCCGGCCATGGACTGGCTAGCGAACGCCTTGCAGGCGAAAAAGTGACGCGTCCACTGTGGGCGGCCTGCTGAGTCGGCGCGGTCCGAGCTGTCGGCCCTGCTCGGCACGCCGACCGAGGTCCGGTGACGGGGAGGCGTGGACCAGGTCCCGTGTCGGCGTCCTGCTGAGCTGGCACGGTCCGTGCGGCCGGCCGAGGTCCGGTGACGGGGTGGCGTGGACCAGGTCCCGTGTCGGCGTCCTGCTGACCTGGCACGGTCCGTGCGGCCGGCCGAGGTCCGGTGACGGGGTGGCGTGGACCAGGTCCCGTGTCGGCGTCCTGCTGAGCTGGCACGGTCCGTGCGGCCGGCCGAGGTCCGGTGACGGGGAGGCGTGGACCAGGTCCCGTGTCGGCGTCCTGCTGACCTGGCACGGTCCGTGCGGCCGGCCGAGGTCCGGTGACGGGGTGGCGTGGACCAGGTCCCGTGTCGGCGTCCTGCTGAGCTGGCACGGTCCGTGCGGCCGGCCGAGGTCCGGTGACGGGGAGGCGTGGACCAGGTCCCGTGTCGGCGTCCTGCTGAGCTGGCACGGTCCGTGCGGCCGGCCGAGGTCCGGTGACGGGGTGGCGTGGACCAGGTCCCGTGTCGGCGTCCTGCTGACCTGGCACGGTCCGTGCGGCCGGCCGAGGTCCGGTGACGGGGTGACGTGGACCAGGTCCCGTGTCGGCAGTCTGCTGAGCTGGCATGTTTAGTGCCCTGCTCGGCACGCCGACCGAGGTCCGGTGACGGGGTGGCGTGGACCAGGTCCCGTGTCGGCGGCCTGCTGAGCTGGCACGGTCCGTGCGGCCGGCCGAGGTCCGGTGACGGGGAGGCGTGGACCAGGTCCCGTGTCGGCAGTCTGCTGAGCTGGCATGTTTAATGCCCTGCTCGGCACGCCGACCGAGGTCCGGTGACGGGGTGGCGTGGACCAGGTCCCGTGTCGGCGTCCTGCTGACCTGGCACGGTCCGTGCGGCCGGCCGAGGTCAGGTGACTGGGTGGTGTGGACCAGGTCCCGTGTCGGCGAACGTACCCAGCACGGACGTCTCCTGGCGGCCATGTTGGCTGCAGTCGAGCGGGCCATTCTGTTGGGCTTTTGTCCGTCGTTGTTATGTTTATTTTTTTGTGCTGATACTAGGGTGGAATTGCGGTGGAAGCTGTGCACGTCTGTGATGTGTGCACTAGACTGACAGATAAACACGGTTGTTTCAGAAAGTTTCCGCAACCCCGCTTCCCGTGTGCCTATATATAGATGTGTGTAATTATGACAGTCTTTGTTAGTAAATTACGAATTGATGGAGCAAAGGCGTTCCAGCTTTTGAAATTGTTTTCAACAGTTGAAGTAGTCTCTATCCAAACAGAAAGTGCTGGTGCTGGTGTTGGAAACTCGGTGAACTTCTTTCTTGGAATCGCAGAATTTCACCCCAGGGAAAGCCTGTGGCGTTTGTGTTTTCACGGCCAGAGTATCGTCCCTTGAAGAAACCACACGTCTAAATTCCGACATATGAACTTCAGATAGTATTGCTAGCTTGTTCGTTCGATGTCTAACTGTTGCCACATGGGGTCGGCAGCACGTTTACCAATTCCATGTGTGCATACCTGAACAGAGTACCGGGTCATTTTGACATTAAAAATACGTGAATGGAAATGAGCCACTATACCAGCCATAATACGAGCCACTATAATACGAGCCACTCACTTCCGAATGGAAGTGAGTGGCTCGGCTGATGGAAAATTTCATCTGTCATGCAGGTGGGATGTGACAGTCACTGGCTGTCTGTGCTGTGATGATCCTAACGTATGGGGCATGAGTTGGACATGTCCACAGTCAAATATATGCGCGGAATAAGTAAAGAGAAATAATCATCTTTGGTGATTGTTATTTGGCAATGGCAACTTGAATGTCCATTGGGACTTTTAATTCGGCAACGATTCGAGTAGAAGTTTCGCCATGGAAGACAACTCAAATGCTAGCTGACAGCTTTCCACTTGTTCTGTTTGAACTAGAAAACAATTGTATTACAATTGAACTAGCATTGTCAAAAAAAACATGTTTCCGTACCGTGAGATTGCCGTTACCTGAACAGCAGTTCATGGCAGCCAATATATATATATGTATATATATGACCTTTGCAGTCGATGCCCCCCTAAATTACAATATATATATATATATATATATATATATATATATATATATATATATATATCAGCTGTATGGGTATGGAATTTCTTTTCCATTTGACCTTATTTGTATGCTGGTGCCAACTACTAAAGATGATGCTATTACATACCAAATTTCTTGGTTCCGCTCCCTTTTCCTTCTTTTCAACGGAATCTCTCCGTAAATGTATTTAAGTGGTTATATAGCGGGGGAGAGTAAGAGGCGGATGTAGGAACACGTTCTGAAATAACCGTGACTTTGTTTTGTGTCAGTTTAGTGCATATCGGTGATCGGTAAATGAACTAATCGGCCTGAACTATGAATTATCTGGCGAAATTGACTGGCGATCGCCCATTCACCTGGACAATGGTGTGATGATACCGTTTTGTTCTATCCCGATCATTTGCACTCTTTTAATGCATGAGCATGGCAGGTGTTGAATGAATATATACATGAATATATTTCACGATTCCATTATTTGGCGGTGTATTTATTGCGTGCTCGCGTCGTATGATTTAACAGTGAAATGTTTGGCAGATATTGCGGATGTTTGAAAATGAATGCACGTGGTGTTTCGTCATGTTTGGATGCGGTAATCGGGAACCAATAAGAGAGATGCTACTGGTCCAGAATATACGAGGATGTTTGTGCGTGATAACCATGCCAAATGCGTATAGCGCTCCGCCTGTATCCAGCAAGATGTTTGGTGTGAGCTGCAATGTGTGGACTTGACCTGGCTCATTAACCATTACGTTAATGGGTCAAATGAGATGGCTGTTGATTTATTTCATCCTAAGCTCTGGCGCTTAGTTTGTGCTCCATGTCTCTCAGCCTCTTCGTGAACGGGTTGGATGTTGCCAGTGTCTGACATTTGGAGACATGTTCACCTTCGGTATGCCTTAGGCTGCTCGTGACCTGGTTGGAAGTATCTCGAGGTGATGAGCGAAGCACGTCATCGTATTCCGTGCACTTGCAGGCACATACTGGGGCGGAGACAGGAAAACACTACTACGACTCTACAAATCAATCATATGACCCACCGATATCCAGTCTTCTAGTATATTAAAACACGCCTCCCCTCCGCCTCAGGAGGAAACAACAGCTGTGCCGTTACCACGCTTAAATCAAATTCATTGAAAATGACGCGGCGCAGCGCTGCTTTACGCCCGTCAGACTAGACAAGAGCCGATTTTGGCGCAAACTGCCACCATATAGTGTTCAAATTGTCATGGTTCCCTCAGATCGTAACCTCACAATGCTAACCACTGCAGCTCAACCGCCCACTAGGCCATTCTGGACCCTTAGTCAACCGAAGGACTTGCTCTCGGAAAAGAAATCGGCTATCACATCGACCGAGATTCTTGACACCTTCCACACATTCGCGGATGGCAACAATCACAAAACACGGACCAGGCCTTATGCTTTCCAAGCGTCTACCGGATAACTTTTCCACCTACTCCGCTGAAGCATTGGCTATGGTGGCCGCTATCTCCATTCTTATGTGTAAAACTAGAAACGTAGTAATTTTCCCAGATTCTAAATATGTCTCAGTTAATCAGCAACACCCACAACTGTCCACATCCAGTTATTGACAAGATCCAACAAATCGTTGCCCGTAACGTAAACAACTTTTCCTTCCTCTGGATATCGGGCAATGCCAACATCCCAGAACACGAGAAAACAGTCGGCTAGCAAAGCAAGCCTAGCATTGAATACTTACCCCAGTACGAAATATTCGGTAGACGATTGCAAAGCACTCCTACAACGCCACATGCGTCAGCCTGACAAGAACACATGGACACAACGCAATACAAATCCAACCACACCCGCGACATCAAACCAACGGTAGGCACATCGAACACATCAAATCAATCCCACCGTAAAAAGTAAGTCATCCTCACTAGACATAGAACTGGGTGCACAAAGCTAACGCAGCCTCAACTACAGGATGGCCAATATACAACTCACTGCGACACCTGCAACACCACATTAAGCATAGGACACATCCTGCTAGACTGTAGAAGCTTTAACGTTCAAAGAGAACCATTTAAGGCTTTCTGTCAAAAAGAGGGCATCACCCTGTCGCTTCCATCGCTTCTGGGTAACAAGCACCCAGAATTTCTTCGATTGCTGTTTGAATATCTGTACGCCACAAAACTAGACACCACACCATCAACTTTTGGGGAACAGGGGAGCTTGGTAGACACCACAACATCAACACTCACTTCAAGGCGCAATGCATGCCTGCGATGCGCTCGTGGGAATATCGTAAATAGGCATCCCCGAATGGCACCGGATAACGTACATGAGCCGATTCGCTTTCCCATTCGAAATAAATGGTTACCTAGCGGTGCCGTCGGACGTAGATGAGCCGACTTGCTCTAAAAACTTAACGTAAAACGACTACCCATTTGAGCCATCGGACGTAGGTGAGTCGATATGCCTTGCAATTCGTAACGTAAAACGGCTACCCAGAGGTACAGCGGACGTAGACGAGCCGAATTGCCAAACACCGCACTAACCTCACTGACAACCCTGCATGAAAGCATGCTCCGACTAACCTACTAACAACTGACACGCGGCGGCCGCCGTGGTGGGCGGTGTGGACGATTACCTCCTTGTCCGCACGGTAATGACCCTCGGTGGACGATTACCTCCTTGTCCGCACGGTAATGACCCTCGGTGGACGATTACCTCCTTGTCCGCACGGTAATGACCCTCGGTGGACGATTACCTCCTTGTCCGCACGGTAATGACCCTCGGTGGACGATTACCTCCGGTCCGCACGGTAATGACCCCTCGGTGGACGATTACCTCCTTGTCCGCACGGTAATGACCCCTCGGTGGACGATTACCTCCTTGTCCGCACGGTAATGACCCCTCGGTGGACGATTACCTCCTGGTCCGCACGGTAATGACCCTCGGTGGACGATTACCTCCTTGTCCGCACGGTAATGACCCCTCGGTGGACGATTACCTCCTGGTCCGCACGGTAATGACCCTCGGTGGACGATTACCTCCTTGTCCGCACGGTAATGACCCCTCGGTGCTCTTCGACAAGAGTGTGCCAAACCCGGCACCCTGGCAAAATGAACTTTCTCGTGACTCAAAATCACCCTCCCCACCCCAACCACAAATAATCTTGCAGAGGAGTAAAGTAAAACTAACATCATTTAGACATCCGGGAAATGTCTCCCGCCTTCAGCACCCAACGCCACGTACACTATAACGTGAAACTCCCTTAACGTAAATGTACACTTGCCTTAGCTTTGCTTGCAAAACACACTCGCTTTAAAGGCGGTGCAAATGACCCTTGTGGTCCGGCACGCGTCTAAAAATCACTCCCCGCCCGGATCGAGGAAGTTGCCAGTGCCCGATATTTGGAGATGTTTATACCTTTGATCCGCCTTGCCGGTTGATTGGTTCACTGAAGGCATGAAATCCGGTATCGTGGATTCGGATCGTGACGACACGTACTTTGGAGGCTTCGATAGCTCGGTAGGTTGTTGCACTCGTGATCATAAGGTCGTGGGTTCGAATCCCACAAACGGCGGAATTACCGAGCCAACCGATGTTGGCTACGCTGCGACCTAGCAGTTGAATGCGTCGTAAAAAAAACAATGATCGTGGCTCACAAGGCACAGCTTTGTTTTGTGTCCGGTGACCATATCGGGGACAAGCTGGCAGACGAGTGATCAACCCCCTCTGGTGGTGAGTCACACGAAATGCGCTCGGTAGACCAGGGTGTCTTCTATAATATTGTTTAGGGAGGTGGAAATATGCTGTTGACTATTCTTTCACATTCTTGAAATTGAGTAAAAATCATATCCCTTTTCTGATCTTAGTGCGCTGCATATGAATAACCGATACACTTTTCTACTTATATGGGTGCCATCCATGGGTTACTCTTTGTTCGCTTAGGAAGAATTCAGATCATGTATTACTACGCTGCGCCATAGGTCCAGTCATGAACTCATAAACATGGCAGGCATCTCGACGATGAACACATCAGTCTCCTCGCAGTGTTTTGGAACAAATATATCACCAGGAAATATGGATCGAATGCATGTCTCATACTCCAATCTATTCTGAAAGCCTTCAAAAGCTGTTCAGTGTTGTCCTTGTCTTTTTCTTCTTTTTTCACTGTGCCAACCGACTGGCACCTTTGTACGAGGAACTGATTTAAAGGTAGCTGGGAATGGAGCATGTTCTACTTTTATCCATGCAGTTGCATAGAGATGCTCTCCAAAATGTATCAAGCTTCGATAGGCCACAGTAAAAAAAATTAATTTAATCCAGCTCATTCCCAAAAACAAGGAGGAAGTAATACTCACTGGGCTATTGATTGTTACACCAATGCCGGTGCCATGTCCGGGGTCGTCCAGAGCACTTCGGAAGCGTCGCTATGCTGTGCTGCTTTTCGAATTCGTAACTGTATGACAGCTTATGATAGCGATGCGTGCACTGTTTACTCGAGTGCGAGCTTCTTGCAGTATGGCGAGAGGAAAGTGAAAACGGTTCCGATTTCGCTTTCTGTCGGACAGCCGCGTGCCGCCGCCGAGCCCGTTGTCCCCGCTGTGGGAGAGTTGTGTGCCGTGGGCGGGAACCGTGTTCCCGAGGTGAGGACGCTATCAGAGTGGAAACTGATCTCTGCCTGGGAGCTGTGTGATTGGCTGGGAATTGTGCGTGCACTGAAGGGTGGAGACTGTGCGCTTGGGTGGGCGTGCCAAGTTGAAAATTGTGAATTTGGGGTGGTGACTGTGTGATTGAGTGGGAATTGTGTCCATGGTGCTGAATGTTCGCGGGATGAGGGGGGGGGAAGAAGAGCGGCGGTAGAAGGTAATTTAGACTGGGGGCAGGGGAAAAGTGTGTGTGGCACCCTTGAGCCTCGAGGACTCCCTAGGCTCGTAAGGATCCCTTGAACTTCACTTGCGAAAAAAACTCAGGTATTTATTTAAGGCTCGCGTTGGGGCTTCAAAGATTCCCTCCGGAGTCCCAAAAGCTCGAGTCGGTGGTCATGAATGAAAAGAGCGGGGCCTTGAAAACTCATACCGGGGTCCGTAAAAGTGCGCCGGTGTCCCCAAGAATTGTGCTGACGTCCAAAATTCCTGTCGGGCCCAAAAAATCGCGTCGGGGGGGGCGAAAACTCGCGCCGGGGCCTAAAAAAAAATTAACCGCGACCTGACAAAATCAAGCTGGGACCGGAAAAATTAAGCAGACTGCGTAAAATAAATCCTGGACCAGAAACATCGCTATATAGAACACCAAAAAAAAACGCCAGAGGCCCGAAAAAAATGTGCTGAGCCCCTCAAAGACGTGCAAAGTGCCCCCAAAATTGCGCCATGGTCCCAAGAATCGCGCCGGATCACACAAATATATCATCGGATTCCCCAAGAATTGGGCCGATGTCTAAAAAAAGCATGTCGGGGCCGGAAAAAGCAACCCGGGCTCCAAAGCACTCCGAAGAGGACAAAAAATCGTGTTCGGCCCAAAGCACTTGCATTGGGGCCAGATAACTAGCATCGTGGCCTCGAAAACTTGCGCCTGGACCAGAAAAAATTACGCTGTTCCCCAAAAATCACACTGGAAGTGAAGCCCAAAAATGTATGTCGGGGACACGGCGGTGGCCCGACATCGCTATGGCGATCGCTATCGCGATCGCTGTGCCATTTGATATGGAGTATGAGGATTGCAATGCCATACAGTATGGTGTGTGTGGGGAGGGCTTCATCCTTCGATACCATCTGGTTTATAGATTTGGCTGTGGGGTAAATATGCAATGCTTTTTTAAGCCACTCTGACGTCTGGTGTGCAGAGGCGCAGCCAATGGGCTCTGGGGAACGCCTCCCCCTATTAGTATCCAAAATACACTAGGTCAAACAAGAATTTTGAGATTTTCACCACGCGAAACCAGAAATTTTCGGCGCTCGAGGCGCGCCGACAGCGGTCTCTACTTCATTACATTTATTCTTCGGGCCCCCGAAGAAAATGTTGGCTGCGCCCCTGCTGGTGTGTAAACCGTGTTGAGTTTGGTATGTACTCTTCTCGTCTGATCTGCTGCCGCCGATAGTGAGCTGCCCTAAGTGGGTGCTGGGAACCGTGAGTGAAATCGCCGTCTACTCGATTCAAAAGTACATTTATTTTCGAATCGGAGTTGCCTGTTTGTATTCATTATACAGCACCACGAAACGTGTTTGGCATTTCCACGTGAACACTTACGTATGAGTGCACACACAACCGGAGATACCTTTAAAGAACTTATTGAAAGGAGCGCATCGGTGTTAATGTTAGCGAATTCAAAAGCATTCCGGGAGCTCACCTATTTGGTCACATGACTCTGCCTTGCAGTGGCGTGACGAAATACTGCAGGGGCTCGAACTCCTCGCAAGAGGGAGGGTACTCCGCCTATGTACGCCCTCTGCACATATACATGTATCATATGTAGAAAGGTAAGTTGAGTTTGTTCTTCGTTAACGACTAGGAGTCAGAAAAAACGCTGACAGCCAGCATGACAGTGCAGGAAATACTGCAGCCCGATTGAGGGAGACCGGACAACATTGCAGAAATTGGCTGTCTCGAAAAGTACGCTGACAGGTGGCCAAGACGTCATCTTGCCCATCAAATTGGTCCCTGTTTCTGGCCAGGCGCCTTTCAGTAGGTGCCGGTTACGTGCTCCCGAGATGTGGCATTGTTGTATCCCGAGATGTGGCATTGTTGTGTCCCGAGATGTGACATTGTTGTGTCCCGAGATGCGGCATTGTTGTATCCCGAGATGTGACATTGTTGTATCCCGAGATGTGGCATTGTTGTTTCCCGCGATGTGGCATTGTTGTGTCCCGAGATGTGGCAGTGTTTTGTCTCGAGATGTGGCATTGTTGTGTCCCGGGATGTGACATTGTCGTGTGCCAGAAATGTGGCATTGTTGTGTCCCGAAATGCGACATTGTTGTGTCCCGAGATGTGACGTTGTTGTGTCCCGAGATGTGGCATTGTTGTGTGCCGAATTGTACCATTGTTGTATCCCGAGATGTGTCATTGTTGTGTCCCGAGATGTGGCATTGTTGTGTGCCGAATTGTACCATTGTTGTATCCCGAGATGTATCATTGTTGTGTCCCGAGATGTGGCATTGTTTCTCCCGATATGTGACATTGTTGTGTCCCGAAATATGGCATTGTTGTGTCCCGAGATGCGGCATTGTTGTGTCCCGAGATGTAGCATTGTTGTGTCCCGAAATGTAGCATTGTTGTGGCCTGAGATGCGTCAGGCATTGTTCAGTGAACTGCCAGTCGTTAATTTCATGCTGATGAAGAGCAAGAGGACGCACGGTTCTCCGGAAATCACAGCAGCACCCTACATGGTAGCACTCACATGTACGATGCCATCGTACTGTACCGCTACCAATAACCTCGCGGCTCACTTTGTCTTTAACGTTGGGTCGGTGGGCGTCACATGGAAAGCATGAACTTGCGAATCACGCCACCCATCTACTAATGACGCAGCAATTGCTTAGTATTCTGCAACATGCTACACACACATCTATCGTGTTCATCGTCACCGTGTTTTGATTGATTGCATATTGACCGATTGTTTCACTGCATCGAGGTAAGGGTCTTACTGGCTCTCGGCGGAACCTTAAGCTCCAAGACTCCCAACATTCTCTGCCGCCATGACTCGTTCGCCTTTCACTGCTTTTGTACTCTTTCTCCGAGAGATTGTGGGTTCCTCAAGCATCTGGCGCGCCGTCGCCTCACGAAGCACTTGCACGGCGCCGGACTGCCACGTGACCCCGGTCCGGCCACAGCATCGTCCCGCGGCGGCTGTCGACCGATCGGACCGCGAAGCGGCGGCGTCCGGCCCCGCCGGTCACGTGACCCTGGGCCTGGTCCGGCCACAGCGTCGTCCGACGGCGGCCGTCGAGCGCCCCGCCGGTCACGTGACCTCGGCGCGCGCGGCCGACGCGGCGAGCAGCCGCCGCCGCCGCAGCACGCCGACGTTGTTGGCAGCGTTGTCGTCCAGCCGGACGCACTTGTCGCGGCCGTCGAGCGCCCGACCTGGCGGGCAGCCGCAGCGGGCCGGGCCGAGTCCGGCTGGCAGCCGCACCTGTCCGGCCGGCAGCCGCAGCTGTCCGGCCGGCAGCCGCAGCTGTCCGGCCGGACAGCCGCGGCGGCGCGGCGCCGTCCGGCCGCACCGGCCGTCGGCCAGCAGGCGGCGCCCCAGGCGCGCCTCGCACTGGCACTCGGTGCGCTCGCTGGTGGCGTTGTACGCGAACGTGAAGAGCGGCGGGCACGGGCCGCGCGTCCGCTGCTCGTAGCAGCGGCCGTCCGGCGGCCAGAAGTTCTGCGTGAAGTGGCGCGTGCAGCCGCAAGCGCCGCGGTAGCTGACGCCGCGAAACCGCTCGTACTGCACCAGCTGGCCGGCCGGACAGGCGCCGCGCCGGCCGATCCGGTGGCAGAACTGGTCGGCCGGGAAGTACAGCTCGCCGCGGCGGCACGGGTTCGCCACGCACACGCCCTGGTGCGGCGCGGCGCGGCGCGGCGCGACGAACTCGCCGCGCCGGCACGGCCCCTGCGCGAAGGCGCGGTAGCAGGCGCCCGAGGCGGCCAGCACGAGCGCGTCGGCCGGGCAGCGGCACTCGGCGCGGCGCGTCACGTTGTTGTAGGCGAACACGTTGCCGACCGGGCAGGGGCCGCGCTCGCCCTGCGGGTAGCACTGGCCGGTGCGCCGGTCGAAGTTGGCGGCGAGCCGCGCGTGGCAGCTGCACTCCGACTGGCGGCGCGTGCCGTTGTAGACGAACAGCAGGCCGCGCGGGCACGGGCCGCGGCTCAGCTGCTGGTAGCACGCGTCGGTGTGCACCCAGTAGCTGGCGGCCATGCGGCGCCGGTCGCAGCCGCACTCGGGCTCCAGCGTCGCCCGGTTGAGCGTGATCAGCTCGCCGTTGCCGCACGGGCCGCGGCTCAGGCGGCGGTGGCAGCGGCCCTGCTGCGGCCAGAAGACCTCGCCGGCGGCGCAGTCGCCCAGCGGCCGGCACGTGACCGCGCCCGTCGCCGCCTCCTCGACGATGAAGTTCTGGCGCGGGCACGGGCCGCGCGAGTAGCGCCGGTAGCAGGCGTCAGTCGGCGCGTGCAGCAGGTGGCCGTCCGGGCAGCGGCAGACGGGCCGGCGCCGCCGCTCGTGCCACACCAGCTCCTGCGACGGCCGACACGGGCCCCGCCGGTAGATGGGGTAGCAGCGGCCGTCCTCGGGCCACTGCACCAGCTGCCAGCTGTGCGCCGCGCACGGGTTGGCCGTCGCGTCCGCCCAGGCGGGCGCGATCACTGAGCCGGCCCGGGCGCCAGCGGCGGCGGCGGCGGCGGTCAGCAGCGCCACCAGCAGCCGGGCGGACGGGCGCCGACCGCCACCGGCTGCTGCCATGGCCGTCCGCCGCGTCCGGCAGCGTCTGCAACGAGTCAGAGTCGCCGTCAACACGCGCCGCGACCGCCTGCACGAGGGGTGCCTGTCGAACGGAACTGGCCCGCACCTGCTCACCGCATTTCACCATCCGTTCCATCCCAGGGGTGTGGGGTGGGGCAGAGGGTGTCATCCATACGCCGTTTCGCTGCTAGCTGAAATGGAGCCTTTTTTAAACAACACTTTGCACGTCATGCTAGAAATCAAATCACAGCCGATATACACGTATATATTTACGATCAATCTGTGATCTTCCGAGGCATATCAAAAGTCAATATTTCCCCAAGAGTCAAGGGTTGACATCTTCAACTGAACAACGCACAAAACCAATGTGAGATACAGATGCAATTTGAACACCGAAGTTCTAAGCTTAAGTGGCTTAAGTTCTAAAAGCAACATATCAGTCACTAATTTGATCAGTCACTAACACGTACGTCGCAACGTACGTGTTTAATGCGGCACTGACTGACCATAACTGGAGTCCTGGCCAACCGTCATTGATGAGGGAATGGATGGGGCGCTTCAAACTCCCACAATCTTTGTCAACAGGCAGTTACCGGATGACACTTGTTCAAACGGCAAGCGTGTTAATTAGCCCTAATTCTTTATTGAGTGTTTGAAACACTGGATCTTGTGATTTCGCTGCTACAAACATTTTTATTTTGGTGTCGTGGATACCACCGCAGTTCAGGCCAAGATAAAATATTAGAGAATTTTTCACAGCCATAGATTCTCCTCTAATTGCAACCAATCGATGGATTAAGCTGATTTAGGCCCGCATCGATGACGCCGGCTCTTTCAAGTGCGGCGAGCGAAAATGTCTTCCTCCCTGGGGGTGGTGTGGTCATGGACAACATTGCCGAATCAGGACCACTCAGGGTAGGCCCACCGGTACCGTTCCGTGCCGCTGCAGCGACATTCACCATCGGCGAACGGGTCGTGAGCGACTCCTACTCAGACATGGAAGAGCACACAAAACCAGGCGAACGGAGTGGAATGTTCAGCTGTGCAGGCAGCTGCACAGCGCTGCTCTCAGGCAGCGAGTCGTGCTTTACACGTACGGACCTATCGGTGGGTATTGTACAACCAATATATATATATATATATAATATATATATATATATATATATATACACACACACACATATATATATATATATATATATATATATATATGGGTTGTAACGATATGTGTGTAGTGTAATGTATATATATATATATATATATATATATATATATATATATATATATATATATATATATATATATATATATATATATATATATATATATATATATATATACACACACACACACACACACACACACACACACACACACACATATATATATATATATATATATATATATATATATATATATATATATATATATATATATATATATATATATATATGTATATATATATATATGTATATGTATATATATATATATATATATATATATATATATATATATATACGTGTGTGTGTGTTTGTGTCACCGGCTTGTTTAAACCAAAAGTTCCTTGTACATTTCGGCGATGTGATCGCTTTTTATTACGTGGTGGACAAGATCCACGGAAGCTCGTGTGAGTCTGATCCCGACTGCAGTTCGCGCATCGCGGCATCTCACACTGGCACTCGTTGGTGCCATGATCAGTGGGGGTGCATTGGCACTCGTTGGCATGATCAGTGGGGGTGCACAGGCACTCGTCATGATCAGTGGGGCGCACTGGTACTCGTTGTCATGATTAGTGGGGCAAGACGCGCCACCTCACTGGGGACCTACTGAGGCGACGCCTATGCCCGCCAACGGGGAAGGCGTTGGGCGGATGCAGATGCACACAAGATCGTGAGAGAGATGCTGGCCACCGCCGATCACGCTCACCTCCACCAGCCACCCGCCCGCCTCCACCAGCCACCCGCCCGCCTCCACCAGCCACCCGCCCGCCTCCACCAGCCACCCGCTCGCCTCCACCAGCCACCCGCCCGCCTCCACCAGCCACCCGCTCGCCTCCACCAGCCACCCGCCCGCTCCGCGTGTGATGACCATGTCCACAGAGCCGGGTGTGCACCCAGCGTGCACGGGCACCCACCTAACACAGCACCATCTGCTCTGTGGGGAAGACAAGCCAAACTGCCCTCGATGTCGCGCACCACTGTCAGTACGTCACGTTCTGATTTCATGCTCTCTGCTCGCCGATGATTGAAGACGTCTTTTTGGAGTTATGCGGTCGCCGTCACTCCGCGATCTCTTGGATGACCACCCGCGCATGATATCTTCAGGACAACTTTTTAGTTTTCTCTCGGATGTCGACTTCAGAGCGATTTACACACCTCACTGACATACAACACTAGAAGCTTGGAATGATTCGCCTTCACTGTGAAGGTTCGTGTATTACTCTTGGCACCAATCCTCTTAGGCTGTCCATCTAACATTGTTATGGGCGCTGTAGGATCAACGCAGTCGATGCGCCCCTAAACCCAAACAACCAACCAACACGTCAGCCTGGTACGGAGGCGCATGTCGCCGTGCGGGTCTGACGTGTCTGACGATGGCCACAGAGCCGGGGGCCGGGGGCACCCAGCGTGCACGAGCACGTCAGGCACGTGAGCCTGGTACGGAGGCACGGGCACGTGCCAGTGTCTAGTCACTTTCGCTGCCGGCCGAGCGGCGGCATCTGGCACGCGCCGCCGGGCACATCACGGGTGAGGCGGCACGTCGCCGCTGCGTCGCGCAGACGGGCCGTGACGTCACGGTCGTCTCGGAGCTGTCGCGTCACAGTCGTCGACACTCGCTTTGCGGGAAGGAAATTGGTTGGCGATCGGCAGACTCAAGACCGCTCAGTGGCACTCGCTGACTTGGCCCGTAGCGACAAGCGACCCGGTAGCCACTTAGTTTCACTTTCTGACTGAGATTTGGCCATAATCGACCCAGTGACCTGACCGGGCCCCCGGTGGACTGGATCTGACCTTGCTGCGGACAATGAGCACTGACAGGTCTAATTCCGCTTCCCAGTCGGGCTCCTGCTGACGGCAACCGGTTTTTGACGCGACCTCTAATCTGCGCGGCGTTCCACAACTGCCGCTGCTCACCTCGGTGCGACATATCTGACGGGTGACCGGACGTTCCGCAACTGCCGCTGCTCACCTCGGTGCGACATATCTGACGGGTGTCCGGACGTTCCGCAACTGCCGCTGCTCACCTCGGTGAGGCATATCTGACGGGTATCCGCACGTTCCACAACTGCCGCTGCTCACCTCGGTGCGACATATCTGACGGGTGTCCGGACGTTCCACAAATGCCGCTGCTCACCTCGGTGCGACATATCTGACGGGTGTCCGGACGTTCCGCAACTGCCTCTGCTCACCTCGGTGAGGAATATTTGATGGGTGCCAGGACGGGTGTTGGAAGGGTGCCACACGAAAAGTCAAGTTGCGTATAAATTTTAGATTGCTTCCCTTGTAAGGTTATATACGATATGACGTTCGATATGACTCGATATGATTCGATGTGACTCGATACTCGTATATGACGTTCGATTGCATGAAACATTGACATACATCGCAATGCGAGAGCGTATGCGCGATGCGTTCGCTGGCTACCGCACTGCTCGATGGTGCCGCTTCACGGCCCGTGCAGTCACGGTCACGGTGACGGTCCGATATTATGCGTGGTGAAGAAAGCGCGTCGTAACCACGCCGTGTCGCAATGCAACAGCGTTGCGCCGTGTCTGTGTGTAGCGCCGTGTCTGTGTGTAGCGCCGTGTCTGTGTGTAGCGCGGGCCTCGGTAATGGCCGTGTCTGTGTGTAGCGCGTGCCTCGGTAATGTAGCGCGTGCCTCGGTAATGGCCGTGTCTGTGTGTAGCGCGTGCCTCGGTAATGGCCGTGTCTGTGTGTAGCGCGTGCCTCGGTAATGGCCGTGTCTGTGTGTAGCGCGTGCCTCGGTAATGGCCGTGTCTGTGTGTAGCGCGTGCCTCGGTAATGGCCGTGTCTGTGTGTAGCGCGTGCCTCGGTAATGGCCGTGTCTGTGTGTAGCGCGTGCCTCGGTAATGGCCGTGTCTGTGTGTAGCGCGTGCCTCGGTAATGGCCGTGTCTGTGTGTAGCGCGTGCCTCGGTAATGGCCGTGTCTGTGTGTAGCGCGTGCCTCGGTAATGGCCGTGTCTGTGTGTAGCGCGTTCTCGGTAATGGCCGTGTCTGTGTGTAGCGCGTGCCTCGGTAATGGCGTGCCTCGGTAATGACCGTGTCTGTGTGAGCGCGTGCCTCGGTAATGGCCGTGTCTGTGTGTAGCGCGTGCCTCGGTAATGGCCGTGTCTGTGTGTAGCGCGTGCCTCGGTAATGGCCGTGTCTGTGTGTAGCGCGTGCCTCTGTAATGGCCGTGTATGTGTGTAGCGCGTGCCTCGGTAATGGCCGTGTCTGTGTGTAGCGCGTGCCTCGGTAATGGCCGTGTCTGTGTGTAGCGCGTGCCTCGGTAATGGCCGTGTCTGTGTGTAGCGCGTGCCTCGGTAATGGCCGTGTCTGTGTGTAGCGCGTGCCTCGGTAATGGCCGTGTCTGTGTGTAGCGCGGGCCTCGGTAATGGCCGTGTCTGTGTTAGCGCGTTCCTCGGTAATGGCCGTGTCTGTGTGTAGCGCGTGCCCGGTAATGGCCGTGTCGTGTGTAGCGCGGGCCTCGGTAATGGCCGTGCTGTGTGTAGCGCGGCCTCGGTAAGTGCGCTGCCGTAATGGCGTGCCTGGTAGCGCGTGCCTCGGTAATGCATCTTAACAGTGGTGCAGCCAGGGTTTTCTTAAGGGGGCCCAAGCCCCAAAAAGTGTCATTTCGCTCTGAACGCTTTCGGCGCACGGAGTGCTCCGGGAATTTCTCGCTTGGCGTAGTGTAACTCACACAATTTCATGCTAATCTTAGAGTATTTTTTGCTAAGTGTGTGTGGGGGGGGCGGAGGGCTCATCCCCTTGATTGCGCCTCGTTATCTAAATGCATATGGCTGACAGAAACCACGATGCTACGGAAAATGATTCGGCTGGACTTAGTGTGTGCCCCTCAGGATGTCGTCCCGGTGTTCGTCGCAGAATGTCGCAGGATGTCGTCTCGTCAGGACTTGCCACTCAGGATGTCGTACCGGCGCTCGTCGCAGGATGTCGCAAGATGTCTCGTCAGGACTTGCCACTCAGGACGTCCCGGCGCTCTATGCAAAGCATCTTTTTGCTGTGGTGCGTTACACGAGCGTGTTATCGCGCCAGTGTATCTTTAGTACGACTACTGCATAATCGGATGCCATGGCCCCAGCGATCGACAGTGAAGCACGGCCGGAAGAAGCCATTGCCGGCGATGCGACACGTTTGTCTGCTTCTTGCCGCCAACTCAGGCGACGGCCCAATCGTGATGCCATCCAGGGTCACTGCGGCACACTCGATGAAGTGTGCCGGCTTTTTCCGATTCGGAAGTCCAGTTTGGCGGCCGCAAAACCGGTCGGCGGGTCGGCGGCGGCACGAGTCAATGCCGTAAAATTAAACGTATTCACCGCATATGAGTGCTGCCTCACGTCCTCCTCTGGAATACATAACTTGACCTTTCTAAGCGAACTTTTACTCAGGTAATTGCGATTTAGATGGTTCCATTTTTAGAGATCGTGTGATTAGTATGGATTGGTGGCGGGACGCATGCCCCAGATATTTGGGCCGTCGGGGACGATGTCCTCCCTTCCCCAATAATGTTAGGCCCTATGAAGCTTTTCTTCCCAGTAAGAAGCGTCTGAAATCGAAGACTTGTGTGGGATTATGGCGAGGGGAACGATACGAAAAGCGATAGCATGTGGGCACCTTAAAATTAAGCTGTGCACACAATTACGACTCAACATAACAATGTGAACGATCATTTGTGCGTTTGCTTTGTTTTGCAAACAAGACAGTTGGAGCAACATAATGGAAAGCTGACATTGCTTCGTATTTCGAGTCCGATGATTATGCGGTAGGCAAGTTAAGCTGTATCTGTGAATTGAAACCACCTCCATGTGGCCCATATATAATTGTCGTATCTGGCATACTTGCATTTATCTATATTGCTAGCCATGCTGGCTAAAATCAATGGAGTGTCTCAAAACGCTTAGTTCATGCTGCGTACCGCCACGCACCACTATCCACACGATGCGTCTGCCTCTACAGACGTTAATTTAATCACCTTCGCACGTTATGTGCTAGCAGTTCGTGCTCTGATTGCGCATACTGAAACAAAGATGCTTGTGGCAAGCAGCCAGCACAAAACGCATGGCATACGGACTTGCGACTCACAGTCGGTTTCGCTCAGTTGGTGGAGCGCTGATCTCGGGGATGGGGTCGGGCCAGCCGGGTCCGCTTCTCCAATACGCCTCTCGCGGTCGATATGTGTGATCTGTTTGGAAAAGTCTGCTAGTAAGCGGCCAGGAGCCCGGAAGCGCTTTAAACCTTCAGACAAAAAGGTTCGGTGAAGCGATCCACCAGAAAATCCGCATCTGATAATTTAAATGAACTATCAATATTGAACTAGCAAACGATCACCCGAGGAAACAAAATCGTTGAAAACGTAGCGAAATCGTACGTCAGCAACGTACATAGGGTAATGAACGTAAGCGAATGTACGTAAGCAAATGTACGTAAGTACAAAAGTAGGTATGGCAGATGTGCGTATGGTAAATGTACGTAAGAATATTTTATAAGTGGAAAATGTGCGCAAGCAAGCGTGCTTAAGCGCAAATGTACGTGTTCGTAAATGATACATTTGCGCCCACCTACATTTACATTTACGTATGTCATCACCGCCGGTAAAGTCGTTTGTTAAGACGCACACCTTGCTGCATTTATTCAAGTTGCCTGCAAGTTCCGTATGCATGCGCAGCAACACAGGATGCGTTAGGCTTAGGGGCAAGGCACACACACATAAATACCAGGGCAGTCAGAGGCAAGCGGGAACTTAGGACCACGAACCAGAGCTAGGCATGCATTGACATGCAGTGTGTGGGTGTGGTTTCTGCAACAATCCCAATCCAATAACAGGTTACACAGACAGCATCCAAAGCCATGCGCAAAACAAATCGTGTTGGTTTACGTAGTGGACGTTGCACATGTACATTCACGGTAAGCACTTCGACAGGCCATTACTTTATATAAACTCAGTCATGAAATCAAGGTGAGCAAGCCAGCAATGAGTAGCCTATAATCAGCATCATCTGACCACACTGACGAGGACAGGATTCCATCTGTCAGCCACACCAATCAACTGTGTGGACATAAACGTACCAAAAGTGTTCCAACTCAGCCGGTGATGAATGTTAAGAGGCAATGTGCAGCACACTTTACACGCCATCAAATTACTGACTCTCGTGCACCTTTAAATCATGCATTCTTCTTTAACTGAAACAGATAATCACATGTAGGACTTGCAACAATGTACATTTGCCATACTTGCTTTTCCGCTTGCGTATTTTTCAATTTACGTACGATTGCGCTTGCGTACATTTACTCAGACCTACATTTGTGCTTAAGTAGATTTGCGTGACGTACATTTGTATTAAGGTGCATTTGCACTTACGTATATTTAAGTTTGCGTAATTTGCATTTACGTACATTTGCTCTCATGTACTTCTATGTTTACATACATTTGTGCTTGCGTACTTTTGTGCTAACGTACATTTGCACCTAAGTACTTTTACCTGTATGTATCATTGCATCTACGTACATTTCAGCACCAGTACATTTGCGTTTATGTACATTGCGCGTACGTACATTTGGACTGAAACACATTTGCGCATACGTACTTTTGCGCATACGTACATTTGCTTTCGTACGTTTGCTTACGTGCATCTGCCACACGTACAATTGTCCTTGCGTACATTTGTCCTGATGTACATTTGTGCTAGAATCGTGCTGCCTAGCGGAGCATGAGGAGAAGCGTCACTGAGGCGGAAGACATGAGCTGTAGACGGCACCACCATCTACCCAGTGCCGTGTGCACTCGGGCGTGACCGACTGCGGAGCTGTGTAAGGAAGGGAAATCTCGCTGCGCAGGGACAGCAGCGCCGCACCGTCGGGGAATGCCACTGCCGGGGGGGGGGAGGCCTCCGCTGTGGCAGATGCACAACCAGAATAATTCATGTCGGACATTGGACATCCACCGACTGCACCCAATGGCGCGTCAAAGACTGTGAGACAAACAGTAAATGAAAAGTACCTAGCCAGATGTGTGGCTTCCGATCGCTTACTGAATGCTCAGGCATCGACACCAATGATAAGTCGCGTATGAGTAGTTGTGGCTTTAACCATTAGGCACATTGCTGCGCACTACATTGAATCACCTTCGTACATCACTTCAGCACCCATAATGATCTTGTTCTCTCGAAACCACATGGGAAATTGCCTGAGTGGGTTACATGTGCTTGTCTGCACTATCAGTAAATCCTATTCGAGCACGAAGCTGGCTTATTTATGCACTTGTGCATGAAGGAGAGCGAGAGGGAGAGTGAGAGAGAGAGAGAGAGAGAGGGAGTGAGAGAGAGAGAGATGGGAGGAGAGAGCTTTGGAAATGCCGCACCAACGAGCACGTCGCACGTGAGCTAAATTTGGCGCGAATACGGCGGCGCCGATCACAAATGGAAACGGAAAGTGGGCGACGCGCGCGGCGGCGTGTGTAGTCACGCTCGGCTGCACCCGTCAGCCGCCGGGCACGTGCTGTGGTCAGGCGCCGCGTCCTGCTGGTGAGTTCATACCAGGCACGCCACGTCGCCACCACGACGCCGCTAGTGGTCACGGCTCGTGCACCAGGAAGATGGATGTGAAACGGACGAAGCTTGGAGCGATCACAGTTGCATCACAGATCACGCCGCCGGCTCCCGGTAATGGATGTCGCAATCTGTTCTGACTAGACATGTGCGGATATAGGATTAATAGCTAGTTGTTGGTATCGCAAGAAGTGGGGATTCATCGCATTCCTATGGGTGATGTTAAGGGTTGTTGTTTGCTCGTTATTTTGGTTTAAGATCGCTTCAACGCTGCTTAGGGTCGATGGGACGGTTCTAAACTGATCCAAAATAGAAGTTGCAAGCCATCCTTTGCATCTAAAGGAATTTGGGGCACTTCCAGTACTGGAATTCCCAGTCCCAGAAAGAGACTTTGTGGTTGTAAAAGTTACTAGGTGCATATTACAGATGTGCATGTGGCATGTGCCCATGGGTGTTGTTTTGTATACTTTTGAGGTGGAATTCGGCCAACAATGTTGGTTTTGCCTCCCCAATAACTTCAACTTTTACCATGGGACCCTATGGTGTGCCCTCCCCCCCCCCCATAATTATCCAAAAGCAACGCTCATGCAGGTATGTACCTACCTATTTGTGTGTTGTGAACTAGATGTTCAATGCAGATGGCAGCTTTAGCGAAGGAGCTTCTAGGATTCAAGACAAACACTGTTCTTAAGAAGTTATTTATCATCATCCAGGACAATTTATATAAATTATTTAGCGCTCTGGCGAGGAACGTATCATTTCATCAATGTCATACGATGACTTTTCCTCGATGATTAGAAAATACAGCGAAAGTTACGTTGCTCTTGGTGTATATTCGGGTACAACCCTTCGCCAACCCACAAAAAAGCAATTCCAACTAACGGTCGAATTATCACTGCCATACTTTATTATCTTGTCATGTCGTGACTTGCTAAGCATAGGCATTTTTATTCCGGAGACGCCTTCAATGATACTACGTACAAGGCATACATTTATGCACAGTTGCTAACATTGGTCACACACGGCGGTGCCTACTGTAAAAATATTTATCGAAAGCACTAAAGTTAACTAAGGTAAACTCGTTTTTTTTTGGGGGGAGGGGCTCTTTTCATGCCTATCGCATCTATCTGCTTTTCCTTGGTAGACCTGTACACCCTGCATTGCTGCACCAGGACGAAGGAGAAAAAAAAACAATCAGGAAGCTACTGTTCATCACAATCGCAAGCTTTACGAGTAGCATCACAATCGCAGTAGCATCAACGACTGTGATGAACAGTAGCTTCCGGATTGTTTTTTTTCCTTCGTCCTGGTGCAGCAATGCAGGGTGTACTGTTTACCAAGGAAAAGCAGATAGATGCGATAGGCATGCAAGGTCCCCACCGCCCCCCCGCCCCCTACCAAAAAAGTGGCTAGTTTACTTTAGTTAACTTTAGTGCTTTCGATAAATATTTCTTACAGTAGGCACCGCCGTGTGTGACCAATGTTAGCAAATGTGCATAAATGTATGTCTTGTACGTAGCATCATTGAAGGCGTCTCCGGAATCAAAAAGCCTATGCTTAGCAATGCGTGACATGACAGATAATAAAGTATGGCAGTGAGAATTCGACCGTTAGTTGGAAGTGCTTATTTTGTGTGGTTTGACGAAGGCTTGTACCCGAATATACACCGAGAGCGAAGTAACTTTTGACTGTATTTTCTAATCATCGAGGAAAGGTCATCGTATGATATTGATCATCCATGACAATATTCCAGTTTTCAACATTTGAATATCGTTTGGATTTTTTGTCCTTGCATTGGTGAAGTTGTTAAAAACATGCACATGATGTGCTTCGACAACACCCTGTTCTGTGCTTCTGTCGCCACTGACCACCAGATGCTTGCTTGAAATTAGACCAATTATGAAATGATGGTGTGATTCCACATCCGGCAAATATGAAGGCTCCGTTGATTAGGGGAGAGGAAGCAGGGGCCGATGATCGCCGACGTCTTACAGCAGTACCGGCAGAGCGTGCAGGTGACTACCACCATATCACCACAACTACTGACCTTAGAGCAGTAGTGACAGAGCGTACAGGTGACTACCACCATACCACCACAACTACTGACCTTACAGCAGTAGTGGCAGAGCGTACAGGTGACTACCACCATATCACCAACTACTTACCTTACAGCAGTAGTGGCAGAGCGTGCAGGTGACTACCACCATATCACCACAACTACTGACCTTAGATCAGTAGTGACAGAGCGTACAGGTGACTACCACCATATCACTTCAACTACTGACCTTACAGCAGCAGTGACAGAGCGTGCAGGTGACTACCACCATATCATCACAACTACTGACCTTAGAGCAGTAGTGACAGAGCGTACAGATGACTACCACCATACCACCACAACTACTGACCTTACAACAGTGGTGGCAGAGCGTGCAGGTGACTACCACCATATCACCACAACTACTGACCTTACAGCAGTAGTGGCAGAGCGTGCAGGTGACTACCACCATATCACCACAACTACTGACCTTACAGCAGTAGTGGCAGAGCGTACAGGTGACTACCACCATATCACCACAACTACTGACCTTACAGCAGTAGTGGCAGAGCGTGCAGGTGACTACCACCATATCACCACAACTACTGACCTTACAGCAGTAGTGACAGAGCGTGAGTACTACTAATATATCACAATAGAGCCTACCGTGTGCAGAGCGTGCAGGTGACTACCACTATATCTCCACAACTACTTGACCTTACAGCAGTAGTGACAGAGCGTGCAACTACCACCATATCACCCCACAACTACTGACCTTACAGCAGTGCAGAGCGTGCAGATGACTACCACCATATCACCACAACTACTGACCTTACAGCAGTAGTGGCAGAGCGTACAGGTGACTACCACCATACCACCACAACTACTGACCTTACAGCGGTGGTAGCAGAGCGTGCAGGTGACTACCACCATATCACCACAACTACTGACCTTACAGCGGTGGTAGCAGAGCGTGCAGGTGACCATATTACAACTATTAATCGCTTTGAAGGATTCATAACAAACGTTAGATTCAGTACAATCGGTGGATTAGGTACACTCCCCTGTATCTACCCACTAGTTGGGGCAGGATTAGGGTAGGTACACTGACTAAGTACCCTGAACAGACATTGCAATATAAAAGCACACACTCAAGCTTACCCAAGTTAGTCCAGCGAGAAGTCGTTCCCAGGCTCTGCTGCGGACCACACTGATGAGGTCTCCACACTTCGTCAACAGTCGCCGCGATACGTCAGGCACGTGCACACATGTGGCGGCCGTCAGCGCCGCCTGACCTCGTGACTTCACCTGACACCACCACCGCCACCAGTCGGTCAGCACGCCACACTGCCGCGTCGGCGTCTCCGCCAGTCCGCCGCCGCCTGACCTCGTGACTTCACCTGACACCACCACCGCCACCAGTCGGTCAACACGCCACACTGCCGCGTCGGTGTCTCCGCCAGTCCGCCGCCGCTGACCGGCGCGTCATCGCGACCCGCTCCTGCGACGACGGCACGTGCGCGTGCACAGCAGTCGCGTGCACGCGTGCTGGCGGTGGTGCCGGCACGCAGCGGCACGCGCGGCAGCTGTGCGCAGCCGCAGTCAGCCACTGGCGGTGGTGCCGGCACGCAGCGGCACGCGCGGCAGCTGTGTGCAGCCGCAGTCACTGTGTGCAGCCACTGGCGCACCGGCGGCGTCTGGCCGGCTGCCGCCGAGAGAGAAAGTGATGGCTGCCTGTGCACGCGCCTCCCGATCGCCATCTGCCCGGGCGACATTCACGCCCGCCGAGCTCGCCGACACGTCGATCGCGCTCCAGGGTTGTTGGCCAACAGGTTCTGTTCGTCGCCACGTGTGTGTCGATTTCCTGCACGTGCGTGCTGTTGGCGGGTCAGTCGTTTTAGTCTGTCCTGGCGTTGTTGGTACATCGGCGTTCCAGCAGAAGCGAAGTGCAGAGAAGAATGGGAGGTCGCAGGTGTTGTTGGTGGGGACGGCACACATTCTTCAGGTTCCAGTGTGGGCATTTCTACATCCACACCGAGCAGATGCTCTAGGCACAAGGCCGATGTTCGGAAGCGCCTGCAGACTGTTCTGTTATCCTGCGTGGTGAAATTTTTTCGATTCACGGTTTACCAGCGTGGATGCATATGTCTGAAGTCATGGCTGCGTGGTGTGACGGGTGTTCTGACACTATGTTAAAAAGCCAATTCTTCTACCACTGAACCGATAGCGACTAAGCAGTTGTTTCCATGCAACTTTGTCCATCTAACGCACAACTTGACGAAACTAGGACCATGGGAATTTGTGAGTATTTCTTTAATCATTGATCACAAAGCGCACAAAAATGTCAGCTTCGTAAATTTGCCCCGAGTTTGTCCTAAGATGATCTATGGATGGATGATAAGTTAGCAGGTCCAAATTGAAGCGTTCTGTAATCGCCAACCGCATGCAATGACATTTACTCAGCTACGCAAGCTAGGTTTTCTGGAACTGCTATGTTTTCCGATGGTGGATATTTTCGATTTTTTCCAGGATTGTAATCAGAGCAGAAAACTAGACCAGTCAACATGAAGCTAACACACGGGTTAAGAAAAGTTGGATGCGATAGCTCGGCAGGGCGTTCGACTCCTGATCACAAGATCGCGGGTTCGAATCCCACAACTGGCAGAATTACCGAGTCCACCCGCGACTGGTCGGAGTCAAAGGTTAGCGACACTGTGTGGTTTGACAGTCGAATGAGGCGTAAAATCACCCACAAGGTGCTTTTTCTAGCTGAGGAAGACATATCGGTTAAATCTCATTGCGATTCAGGCAACTGTGCCCACAAATATCCCTATATGATACTGTACATGTGTCACTGGCATCATCTGGCAACTGAGTAGTTGAAAAAGCTCAAGCACATAGTCCACCGAAGCAGAATCCTGGGTTTGTACCAAGGAATCTCTGCGGGACTCGTGCCGATTTCTTCAGCTCTGATTGCACGTCTGCCCACCACGCCGAATGGTGAAGCTGGTATAAAACGTTTTACTTAATGCCTCCTGTGGCTTGTCGATCGGCGGATTGGTTATTGGAGCTGTATGGCGTACCGACTAAGCTTTAGTCAGTTGGCATGTCACTGAGTAGAGATATGGTACCGATTATAAAGATAACGGCACCCTCCCATTTTGCGTGATTCCCATTCTTCTCCACTCCTTGCTGCACGTGTGCTACCGACTTTTCGCAAACAATGGAGAGAAAGTTATCGCCAAAGTTGATCACAGGAGTGACATATGTGACGAGACAATATTTCCATGTGACAGTCATAACCCTGACACGGAGTTCTCCATGGCAAAGCTGTTTACTTGTCCACGCTCAGTTTGCGTCCACCGAGGACGCTTGGTATTCCTCCGGCCTCTGGTGACACTTGGACGCACGCCATAAGTGCGTTTGGAAAACATATCGAACCTGCATGGATCCCCTGGAGGTGGACAGATGGAGGTGGACAGATGGAGGTGGACAGATGGAGGTGGACAGATGGAGGTGGACAGATGGAGGTGGACAGATGGAGGTGGACAGATGGAGGTGGACAGATGGAGGTGGACAGATGGAGATGGACAGATGGAGGTGGACAGATGGAGGTGGACAGATGCCGACAATTTCATGTCTCGCCAACTATGCGCGAGAGCACACCTGAATAATTGTGTAACACCTGAATAATTGTGTTCCAGCCACTTGTGGCTGCGTGCGCATCACGGTGTTGCGGTGTTCCTCGTCACAGTCGCCAAGCGATATCCCGTTGCGTTGCGCCGTCTATTGCCACAGTGACTGCGGGTCGGCGGAGGTGGAGCCGAAACCGGGGATGCCAGTGTTGTCCGGCCGTATGGAAATGGTCTGTTTCGAAAGGCCGCCGCGTCGCGACGCCAGCCGTCGGGTTGAGACATGCGCCGGCGCGGCTGCTATCCGGCCTGACATGCGCACGCGTGTCGGTGGGGTAACCACCGGGCGACAGACTGTGGCTCGCGATGCGTGCAGCGCACACTGCCTGTCGCAAACGTGATGTTTGTGACATCCTGCCATCGACAGTCCCTCCTCCGCCTGCTTGCGTGTTGTAATAAATGCGCTTCCTGGTCTTTTTCAGGGAAATTGCCTGACAGTATCTGCGGTTTAGGATTCACACAAAGGTATTTACAGAAGTGCCAATCAATATGCTGAATTTGCTCCCCCCCCCCCCCCCCAATAATTTCAACTTTAACATGGGGCCCTGTGGATTATGCTCCCCCAAATAATTTTCAGAACTCGACAGTTCTGGATATATGTAGGGGTCACAGGGACGTTGACTTCTGAAAATAATTGAGTGGGTACAATACGTGGAGGAAATAGCCGGGCAAAAATGGACTAGGGGCACGCCCCATAGGGTCCCATATTAAAAGTTATATTTTTTTTGGGGGTGGGGGGCACAAAGTCAATATTGAGGGTCACTTTCCCCCTCAAAAGTATACAAACAACACCCATGGTAAGGGATGTGCTAGGTTAAATACAAAGTACAATGGCAGAAGACGTTATATTCTCAGGAAAAGTACACACACGTCCCGGCTTAATGTCTTCGTCAGGGATTGGATCACCCTGATGAAGGAATTGATACGAAACGTTGGTGTACTATTCCTGATAAAATTAACGTCTTGTGTCATTGCACTTTGTATTTAACTTGTCCAGTGGACTATACACACCATGTGCTAGGTTGTTAACTTCATTGGACGTGACGACTCCAGTAGAAGCAGTTGAAATTTACGTCATTATCGATCCAAAGGAGAACTTTAGGTTCTTTTACGGCGCATTCGGCTGCTGGGTCATGCAGCGCTGTCAACCCTTAAGCGAATTGGTCGCAGATGGGCTCGGTAATGCCGCCGGTTGCGGGATTCGAACCCACGATCTTGCGATCAAAAGTGAAACGCTCCGCCGACTGAGCTACCACGACCCCTCGTCATCGGTGCAGATGAGAAAGCACAAATCCAGGATGGGAACGTTCATATCTTCCAAAGTTCACAACTTCCAGCGTTCATGAATTCCAAATTCGAATTTACCTTTCGAAACAACCCGGGTAGGAGGCGTTCATGTCTTCCAAAGTACATAACTTATAATTTGCAAGTTAGCTTCCAAAAATTGAAACGTTAGGTTAGTCTAGGTTAGGTCAAGTGATGTTAAGTTGGGTTAGGGTAGGAAAGGTTAGGCTAGGTTAGTTTTCTATCCAGGCTGATTTGGAAGTTATAACTTTGGAAGATATAGACTTTAGAAAATATGAACAAACTCGTCCTATCCGGGATATTTTGTATGCTCACTTACAATTTGGAAGTTATGAACGTTCGGATATATCACACGCACCTGCCACTCCGGGAAGGTGGCCGTTTTACTTTTTTTTTGCTGCAACTGCCGTTGCAATTATGGACTTACATAGTGAATTGGCTGTATGCATCACTGACGTACGGGTCCTACGACCCTACCGGGGACCCTATGGAGTGTGACCCCTCCAATCCATTTGGGCCAGCCCATTGCCATTATGCATTATGCCCCCCTCCCCCAATATTTTTTTAGAATTCCACACCCGTGGTTCATGACCTTACTGGGGATCGCCTCACTGCGTGGCTCACATTATTGATATCAAACCAAAAACGTTGGGAGATCAACCAGCATCACACCTAATTGGCCAAGAAAACAGGCACAATTGTGTCCAACTATACAGTTGCCAATTTTATCTAGCTTGTTGTAATCCGAACACCCGTTGGGATGGCTGAGGACTTCAGGCTTCACGCTGAGAGGCTTGTTGGGTAGATCCTGAACGCATTACCGGATTGAGGATACCGACTCAGCGACATTTAAGGAGAGTCTAACTTGTCGCCAATGTCCCGAAACGGCCGCTGTAGAGCTCCCCGATCGTTCTCGAGTCGACTCCGTATCGAAACTTCCGCAGCCAGTAGCGGATGCGGGGCAGGGGCACTTAGGGCATGTGCCCTCATGCAGGGTTGTTGTTTTATATACTTTTGAGGGGCAAGTGCCCTCTCAATGTTGGCTTTGTCCCCACCACCGAATAATTTCAACTCTTTGAGCTTGGGATCCTATGGAGTATGCTTCCAATCCATTTGGGTCGGCCCATTGCTTTCATGCATTTGCTCCCAATAAATTTCAGAAATCAACACCTGTGCCTCCAAAGAAAATTGAGAGGCGCCTTCTGTCGGGAACGCTCGAGTGCATGCCCCCCCCCCCCCCCCCACACACACACACATTCGACGCGAAATTCCTGAAGGCAGTAAGGTTCTGCGGTCCTTCAAAGAGTTCGTGCAAAAATGCACCTAGAACGGCGTGTCCTTCGGGAAACGTCAGCAGGTACGTGCACAAAATGTCTATGGGCTGTCTAAAAACAAAACAAAAGAAAGCATTTGGGATACATCCTGCTTCGACTCCACTGATGACAAGTTTGCGTACAGAGTTACAGGTCCATCCGACACAATTTAGACGTCGCGACAAAAGCTGCCTTTTTGCTAACCTAACTTACTGGGCTTCTAAAAAGTTGGTTATGGTCCCTGGTAACTTCTCGAATAAGACAGACATATAACCTTAGCACAGTGCATACATCCAAGTTTCGTCTATTCTATGCCTATGGATGTTGCAAGGGTTATGGTCAGGCTATCGGCTTGTACATATACCCAGACATGATGTCATGAGCACGTTCACAAACCATGTCCACATTGCATTGGGTAGATGAAAATTGATGTTGCCCCAGGGCTAAGTCGGCTGCCGATATCCATAGTACCCAACAAGAAACACGACATGCAGGGAAGGCTGTGCGACGCTATCCATGACCGTTATGCATACTTATCGTTGCACATAGTACAGGCGGTCACTACCTTGTGCAGGTGTCATGGGGGACAAGTGTGCCCTCTGGATCCGCCACTGGCAGATACAGGGGGGGACTGCCCCCCCCCCCGATGGAACATGGCGCCCCTCCGCCCGGGAAGAAGTATCCCGACGGATGTTCTTGTGTGTGTGGGGGGGGGGAGGGGGACAGCATAGTGTACAAAGAATGGGACCCGAAACTGTTTTATGTTCAATTATTGCTATAGCTGTCACGTATACCAAAAGTACACTAGATCGAAGAAGAAATTTTGAGATTTTCACCAAACAAAACATGTTCGGAGCACGGAGCGCTCCGAAAGCGTTTTCTGTTCGATTGCATTTTGCTTTGGTCGCCAGCCCCCTGCCTTGAGAAAATCCTGGCTGGTGGTTATTGGCTTTACGACACGTCGACCGTTGAGTCATGTAGCGTCACCAATCTCTTACGCCGATTGGTCGCGGGCGAAGAGTAGCGACAGGTAAGACTCGAACCCACAATCTTTCGATTGTGAGACGGGCAACTTACCCCTAGACTACTCGTCCCCTGAGAAAATCCTGGCTGCGCCACAGGTTTTGGCCATAGGCTATGTTGAAAAGTGGGCGGTTTAGCCACTGTGAAATGGTCAGACGGATCCGGCATTGACCTGGATCCACCCAGCTCTGACGACAGGTTTCCACCGCTGAGTGACACTAAGCTCCCGGTTGCACAATTCGTAAGGAAGTAAACTGCTTCAAGTGACAACACGCCTACTTGCAACGTTCCCGTGTAAAGTGAGTCGCGGAACGTAAGTATACCTGCATCGTCTTCCTTGGCTTGGGAATTAGCTGGCTTTTTACAGTGCAAGCCGGCGACCGAACCAACTGAACTACTGGAGTCGTAGTGGTGCGGTTTGGCGCCTGATGTGCATCCGGGGTAAGGTTAACTTGTCAAACATGGTTGACGGCGTGTGGCCATGCAAAGAAGGCATGCCAACGACTGACATACACGGAACCACACCCTTCCACACTGCGCTTTCTACATCTGCCCTCACTCGTTCAGAACCTATAATGGCGCCTCGCACGCACCAAAGCATGGGTTAACGCGCGTACAGGAAAGCGGGCGAAGTGCGCTCATCCATCCTACGTTCGAAGATATCGCATAAACGGGCAGTGCTGTTGTCACGCAATCCGATGCCTTTGTTGCATATTGAACAGCGCATCGAATGCAAAACTTACTTGTTACATCCGTTGGTAAATATAGAAACTACGGAGATGCAAAGTAGACAACCAGCCGCCGGCCGACCGCCACAAATGTTCCATCGGCGCAGTAGTGTGGCGGCGCGGCGCGGCGACTGAGTCCCCCGCAGCCGGGTGTCTGATGTTTGCGTCGTTGGGTGTATTGCGCAGGGCAATGATTGTGAATATATGCTGTATTATGTGCGTTCGCCTTGATGGCACCTGATTACATCACCCTCGGCGACACGGATAATATATTTTAGTTTGTGCTTCCCAGAAAGCTGAATGGTCTAAATGACTGAATAGAATAGTAATTGTTTTGTTGGATATGAAGTATTCACGACAAGATAAAATTAACCTATGCAAGGGCACAGCCAGGATTTTCTTATGGGGGGGGGGGGGGGGGGGGACATGATGAAACATGGGGACCGTTTTCGGCGAGCCGAAAATTTTGGTTTTACGTGGCGGAAATCTGGAAATTTCTTGTTTGCTTTCTTGTATCTTTGGTTGCTAAGGGAGAGAAGGGCCAGGCCCTCCTTGGTTCCGCCTCTGAATCCATGCTATTGCTCGCTTAAGTATTTATGCACAATATATTTTGCGGGTTAACCTGAAGTCAATTATGCTCACGGTTCAGTGATATTACGTGTAGATACCTGAAAAAGGTATCTACAAAGTTCCGGAAAAGGTCGTCGCCAAATGCTCCTCATCTCTTGACTTAGCGACGGTTTTAAGACTTACAATACAATATTTTACACTGCTGTGTCCCATTTCAGGCAATGCATACATATTTCGACATTCGAGGAATGCAATTTCCACATTTTTGGTCCTCAGATATTAGCCAAGAATGCTAGCAACCACGCAATATGACAATTCGACATATTTGACCTCACTTGACTAAGACAAGGGTATAGCTTTTTTAAATGATTGAGAGGGCACAACAGCATTCATGATAAGCCATCGCCACCCAGGGGTGGATCCAGGAATTTGTATCGGGTAGGGGAGGCAGTGACGATCCAGAAGCGTTGCTGAGGATCGCTGGGGCAGGGGGAGGGGGTCCAAAAGCAGGCCGACGAGGACGCAGTTGCGGTCAATCCCAACGTGTTCTGCCGTAGAAATATGATGCCGGGCCTTGTGCCTGCAGCACTGGAGCCATGCAGCTCACCTATTGTCTTGCTCACCCGGAACCACGGAAGCGCCTTCCTACCGCATGCAGTACGTCCACCATAACCGGAAGTCGAAATTCTTGGGAAAAAGCAAAGCTTGAAGCGCTGCTAAAATACTGCCCACGTCGAGCCGGTTGAAGCACTCATATTAAGCTGATATACCAGACATACAATTTTTTACGGGCTTCATACTCACTTGCGACAACCAATTCTTGAACGTTGTCATCGCATTGAAGCCTAAGTGTGTGATCGCACCTGACGGTGCACTCAGATTTCTGCAATAGTGCAACACATGGCAGCAGGAACGCACTGCAACGAGTACGACGTCCACGTATCGACACTCAACACAGGCTGCGATAGAAGTCTGGCCATTCTTCTCGGTCACGTGCGTGCACCTGTCGAACGCAGCACATGCTGAGCGTGTCATTCGTCTCTGAGCAGGTGCAGCTACAGGTGCGGACCGTCGACGGTCCCCACATGTCATCAGCCGGCCCTCGAAACACCACACCAAACACGTGTTAGCGCACTCTTCCTTTCGGGGAACCGACAGCTACGGGTGCGGACCGCTGTCGGCGGTCATCACCTGCCGGGCCTCAACGCACCACATGTCGGCAAAATCACCGATGAAATCGAAAGCAATTACGGCCGTGTGGTTGCCTCCGCGCCGCGGCACCACAATGGAAAGCCAAACGGCGGGGAGAACCACGCACGACATCGGGACGTACTGTATCAGAGACTGTCCGTGCTGCATTAGAAGCCTTCTAGCACTTCACTAGAGGTCTACTACAGTCGCACAAGGAACCAACCAGCGTCACACCAGGGAACTATCAATGGCGACAGACACCAGCGCTACACCAGTGTCACCAAGAGCCCGCCAATGCTGCACCATGTCTGTTGGTGCCACACCAGGGGTCTGCCAGTGCCTGGGATGTTATTGCCACACTATGGATATGCCAGTGCCACATTATTGAACTGTCGGCCCATACTAGGTTATTAGTGCCACGTTTTGGTCCTGCCACGGCCTCGCTGGGGATCCGTTATCACCACACGAGTGACCTGCCAGAGTCTCGCTAGGAATTAGTTGTGCCACATCAGGGTCCTGCCAGGGCCTCGCTAGGGATCCGTTATCACCACACGAGTGACCTGCCAGAGTCTCACTAGGAATTAGTTGTGCCACATCAGGGTCCTGCCAGGGATCAGTTATCACCACACGAGTGGCCTGCCATCGTCCCACTAGGAATTAGTTGTGCCACATCAGGGTCCTGCCAGGGATCAGTTATCACCACACGAGTGACCTGCCATCGTCCCACTAGGAATTAGCTGTGCCACATCAGGGTCCTCGCCAGGGATCCGTTATCACCACACGAGTGACCTGCCATCGTCCCACTAGGAATCAGTTGTGCCACACGGGTCCTGCCAGGGCCAGTTATCACCACACGGTGACCTCCATCGTCCCCTAGGAATTAGTTGTGCCACATAAGGGTCCTGCCAGGGCCTCGCTAGGGATGTTATCACCACACGAGTGACCTGCCAGTCTCGCTAGGAATCAGTTGTGCCACATTAGGGACTTGTCGGGGGCACATCAGGACAAGGTCAGTGCCACTTCGTCGAGCATCGGCGCCAGGATCTTTCGTGTTAGGGACGGGAAGGACGGTCCCCCACTCACGCGCATATTTCTTCACGTTTAGGGGAAATACACCAACTACGACCCACTTCATGTTGGCGCCGATGTTCTAGTCGCCGCCCCCGGTAACAATTTCTTAAAACATGCCCCGATCGGCGTCACACCAAGGGTACCACCAGCTCCACGTCAGAAGTCCACGGCGCACCAGCGCGAGCCTCCTCGGTGACCTGGGGATGGGACCCAATGTACTTCCAGGCCAGAGTTTTTAGCGTCTGTTGAAGTCGTGCCGACCGTCATTTGAGTGAGAGACCTAGCCATTCCTCCCCCAATCCCGCTCGAAGTCCTCACCCCCGTACGAGTGTCACCAGGGATCCGCCATCTGCTGTCAACACTACGGAAGACTGGAAAACTCACGAAATACGCTTTTCAGATTAATCTTCCCGCAGCACGCCCGGAAATTTGGGTAGCGTGAAAATGCATTCCCCAAGCGAAGCGAAGATATCGGTTACCAGAGGATGCTATGAATCAGACGATGAAACTCACACGCACTGCAGTGTTGAGAAGAGGCTGAATATGGACATTTACAGTTGCGTACTTTCTGAAGGTGTACCCGACCATCGATGCTCCTTATGACGGCGTTAAAATAAGTTTCTCGTTAGGTGAGAGATGTTGAAGCGAGTACCGCAAGATGTCGAAATCGCCATGGAAATAATGTTAGTCCAAATACTTGCCGAGCCCTTCAAACCCAGTTTTCAGACAATGCAGTACATGATTATACCGGTCTTGCCTACTTTGAGGTACCTAATTTGAAGATATCGATATCAACAATAATGATACTAATGCCTATGCTATGCACCGGTATTGTGTAACAGCATATCATGGGTAGTTCCTTGATATAGGTATCGTTGATGAGTCCATAAACTATACAGATGTCCCTCAACAAGCGGAAAGTGTAGTCAAAAGTATGTCGTTTGCTTAAAACTGAGCGTGAATGACTTGTAAGTATCATAGACATTAATTCCCTGGTGAATTACATCCGGCTGTACTAGTTTCGACATCCCACACCTAACGAAAAACACATTATTTTAATACTGGTGTTATACGATCCCGGATCCGTTTTGGTGAGCGATACGTATGAGATGCTGTTAGAAACGAGGCATGAGGACTTCACAAACACGCACCAAGAAGCACGATGCCGATATACCTTTGGGAAGGATGTCGATCCAGTGTTCGGTAAATGGTATATTCCACCCTATTTCACGAATAATTTATCACTGCCATATGGACCCTCGCCGGACTTCCCACGCGCCTAGAGGTTCTTCACCAAACAACTGTCATCACGCATAGTTCTCAAAAATGTTTATTTATTCGTGACAAGATGACCAGTAACGGAATACAACTAAAAACAAACAGTGAATACAGTGAAGGGAGGGGCGTGCTGCCGCTCCCGTTGATCCGCCGTCACTGCCATCTGGCGGGATAGGGCAGAATGACAAGTCATCTCTGAGTTCGGCAGGCGGCGTCGGCCGGCGGCGCACTACTTGTTAGCCGCCGAGAAGTAGTCCTTGCTCTTGTGTGGGTCGGGCTTCATGGTGCTGTCTCCGGGTTTCCAGCCGGCTGGACACACTGTCGGGACAGAACCGCGTGCCGGTCGGTCAGCATTGTCGATACGCTACGGACAGGGCTGCGGGCCGGGGAAAACGCTGTGAAGGGGGCGGACCGATATGGTCGACTGGTCAAAGGCTGCTTTCGGATGGACAGGCGAACAGAAAACACGCCCAAAACGTACATCTTCACGCGGCTTCACTCTCGACTTCACTCGGCGACTCACAAACTGACAGTGGCCGCAATCTACCGGATCATGCCGGCAGTTGAGTGCCACCCAGTTGAGTGTTGAGCACCCCAACTCAGCCGCACCAGAATCGAAGGTCAGACCCGCTCTGCTCACACTATGAATCAACAAACACGCATCACCAACGCTTCATCCTTGTCTTAACGCCGAATTCAAAGCATAACGGCGTCAGGGATATACCAAGCTGTTGACCACACACTGATATGCTTCCCCAGACCTTATACACCATGCCGATATGATCGTAAATACATGGCATGTTCATAAGTCATATATTCCATATTTACGTATCACAACAAAGTCGACCCCATGTGCACATTTTCCCGTCCGAGGGTCATCAATGTGACATGACATTCGCAAAGTTAGGGCACTCGTCCCCGACCAGGACAGGAAAACACTTCAGCATACACCATATACTTCTACTTCAGCATATACCACATATTTCTGTCTGCAGAAACCCCGACACTAGAGTTTGAGACTAATAATTCATCTTTCAACAAGCTGATCAAAATCATACCAAGATGTAGAAAACACCAACAACTCAGCACCAGCTGGCAGGCACCAGCTCCTTCGGCGCACACTGCGAACTCCGTTCACACCGTCCCAATCACAACACTCGCCTCATGACACAAACGCCACCTCTGCCCCAATCCTGGCTCTAGCGACCACCCAGGATCGCGGAGCTGAGCCCTTCAGAGTGTCTTGGATTTCGCCCTCGCTTTCCTGGACGAAACTTACCTCTTCCGTTGATATTGGACTCACCATCTCCGTGAGTGCTGAAAAACTTACCTTCACATTCCGTGGATGCCGGTAGTTATCTTTACGTTCTGGGATGCGAGTGGGAAAGGGGGATCAATTATCCGTGAATGTCGGTGAACTCCCTCTCACGTTCCTGGACGTGGGCGAATCTCACCTTTTCCATCGATGTCGGAACTCCCCCTCCCCGGTGATGTTAGGAAACCCACTCCCCGTGCATGTTGGAGAAGTGGCCCTCCCTGTGGATGTCAGGGAACTCACCTCGCCGTGTCGAGTGACTCATTCTCCGTGGAGATCGTGGAATTCACCCCTCTCGCGGATGTCGGGAACTCATCCAGTCACTGACTGCCGAAAATCTTCCAATTCGCGTAGTTGTGGGGAACTCGTCCTGTCCGTGGATGCCAGGGAAACCTTCCACCTCGTAGATATCGTGGCACTACTTACTCTCCCCGCGGGTAGGGGAACTCGCCTTTCCCGTGCATGTTGGAAACCCGCGCACCCCGTAGCTGTTGGCGAACCCACCTTCTCCGTGGACGTCGGTGAACTGGTAGGCCTGCACCAGACGTAGCACCTCGTCCACCGAGCGGCCCACCGGCAGGTCGTTGACAATCATTTGGCGCAGTGTGCCCGTGCCGTCAATGATGAACAAGCCTGCCGGACATCGTCTCGTCAGAGGCACGCGCGGCACCTCCGGTTACGGCACAGGCAGACAACGTGCCCGTGTCGTCAATGATGAACAAGCCTGCCGGGCATCGTCTCGTCAGAGGCACGCGCGGCACCTCCGGTTAGGGCGCAGGCAAACAACGTGCCCGCGTCGTCAATTATCAAATATCAGACATATTCGCTAACTGATGGCCGTTCAGTGTCCATGTATGCCGACGTTCCTATCTGTGACGGGCGCGTGCGACACGGTATCAGTTGGCCGGTCTGGTCTGGCAGTATCGGGATGCGTTGGGCGATGGAGACGGCGCGACAGCCGACACGCGTGACGACGGCCGATGCGTGTGACGTCGGTGAGGGACGACAGCCGACAGCAACAGGTGGTCAATCGTAGCCAACAAATGGCGTGACGACCGAGGAACGAAAGCCGATAGCAAAAGGTGGTCAATCGTAGCCAACAAATGGCGTAACGACCGAGGAACGACAGCCGACAGCAACAGGTGGTCAATCGTAGCCAACAAATGGCGTAACGACCGAGGAACGACAGCCGACAGCAACAGGTGGTCAATCGTAGCCAACAAATGGCGTGACGACCGAGGAACGACAGCCGACAGCAACAGGTGGTCAATCGTAGCCAACAAATGGCGTGACGACCGAGGAACGACAGCCGACAGCAACAGGTCGTCAATCGTAGCCAACAAATGGCGTGACGACCGAGGAACGACAGCCGACAGCAACGGTGGTCAATCGTAGCCAACAAATGGGTGACGACCGAGGAACGACAGCCGACAGCAACAGGTGGTCAATCGTAGCCAACAAATGGCGTGACGACCGAGGAACGACAGCCGACAGCAACAGGTCGTCAATCGTAGCCAACAAATGGCGTGACGACCGAGGAACGTCAGCCGACAGCAACAGGTGGTCAATCGTAGCCAACAAATGGCGTAACGACCGAGGAACGACAGCCGACAGCAACAGGTGGTCAATCGTAGCCAACAAATGGCGTGACGACCGAGGAACGACAGCCGACAGCAACAGGTGGTCAATCGTAGCCAACAAATGGCGTGACGACCGAGGAACGACAGCCGACAGCAACAGGTGGTCAATCGTAGCCAACAAATGGCGTGACGACCGAGGAACGACAGCCGACAGCAACAGGTGGTCAATCGTAGCCAACAAATGGGGTGACGACCGAGGAACGACAGCCGACAGCAACAGGTGGTCAATCGTAGCCAACAAATGGCGTGACGACCGAGGAACGTCAGCCGACAGCAACAGGTCGTCAATCGTAGCCAACAAATGGCGTCACGACCGAGGAACGACAGCCGACAGCAACAGGTGGTCAATCGTAGCCAACAAATGGCGTGACGACCGAGGAACGTCAGCCGATATGCGTGACGTTACTCAGGCACGACAGCCGACACGCGTGACATGACTGAGGAACGAAAGCCGATACGCGTGACAACATTGAGGAACGACAGCAACAAGTGTTCAATCGTGGCCAACAAATGGACAATGGAAGGTCCTGCGTTGGGTATCGACAGAACCGTTCAAACACAGTAACGGCCTCACCGGGTCGAGCAATTGAAGGCGCTCCCAACTGGCCCCGCACGAGCTGCCATACACGGACATTTATGGCCGCCGGCGAGCACCATCGCATCGCGTCTTCATCAGGCGCAGCGCCGTTACAGCACACGCCTCACGTTTTAGGGGGCACCGCCGGACAGGCCGATTTATGGGGGAGCGGTATTCTCACCAGACAAACTGGGACGGGTCGGCGTCGGCACCAACATCGAGCCATTGACCGGCACAACACGGCCCCTGCATGGCGGCTGATGCCGGTAACCGGCCCCGGACAGGGGACCGTCGACATTGCCAGCATTGCCCGGACAGGGGACCGTCGACACGTCTGATGCCGGTAACCGGACCCGGACAGGGGACCGTCGACACGTCTGATGCCGGTAACCGGACCCGGACAGGGGACCGTCGACACGTCTGATGCCGGTAACCGGCACCGGACAGACGACCGTCGGCACGCCGTCTGATACCGGTAACCGGCACCGGCGACGACCGCCGGCCGCGTCTGATGCCGGTAACCGGCCCCGGACAGACGACCGCCGGCACGCCGTCTGATACCGGTAACCGGCACCGGACAGACGACCGTCGGCACGCCGTCTGATACCGGTAACCGGCACCGGACAGACGACCGACGGCACGCCATCTGATACCGGTAACCGGCCCCGGACAGACGACCGACGGCACGCCGTCTGATACCGGTAACCGGCACCGGACAGACGACCGACGGCACGCCATCTGATACCGGTAACCGGCCCCGGACAGACGACCGACGGCACGCCATCTGATGCCGGTAACCGGCCCCGGACAGACGACAGACGGTCGGCGCACAAAAGTCCATTGGACAGTCTCTCAACCATGACATGACTGTGTCCAACCGTACTACAAGGTCGATCGAGTGCGAGCACCCTACAATTTGTGGCAGATGACCCGAACAATACGAGGCGGGCGCGACAACACACAGGTCTAGCTCGCCGCCCAGACAACGGCTCGCCCGCGCCCATGCTGTAACTGGCATACACGCTTGCAAATTAACAGCATTAATGTTGCACTCGGTGCATACATTCCTAGGCCAATGTCTGACTTAGCCTGACATGGTGCGAGGTAACTGCTACTCAGCCCCGGCTTTGTACGGGCGAGTCACGCTCGAGCATGGCAGCTGGCCAGCAAAAAAATCGGTTGTCCCAGGCTTAGCCGACAAATTGCAGCCCGACCTAGCTGGCATCGTCGCAGTGTGTGCGTGTAAGTCATGGACATATCCATACCAGAGACCTGCTTCATCACCGCAACAAAGCAAGGACGTGCTATTTTCTATTCTTTAAACCAACCATGTTATACCATACACCTCGCCTCTCGTTTTCGGCTTCTCTGCAATACCTTCATTGATTCGAAATCGGGTCTTTGGATTATTGTTGTGATAACGAGTTGGCATTTTCCCCGCACCGTCCAGTAATATACGCCGGCTTTAATTTCTCATCTATGACTAAACTCGATGGCTCTTTAACTCTAAGAAGTTTAAATGAAAGTGTTCCGTCAACGAATGCTGTTCGAGTCAATTGAGATAGGCCAAAGAGGATTTTAAAAGATTGCACATGATTATTTCGGAAAAATATTGGTAAATCTATATTTAGCTGACATCGTAGTTCAAATGGCTATCGTGACCTCCACACCAGGAGGCTATTGCTGGAGTAAAATTGGTAAAGGCAGACATAAGCTGCCTAAATGGGAAGAACATTGGGTTATTTTACGACGCATTCAACTGCTAGGTCACATAGCGTCGCCAAACTATCACGCCGATTTGTCGCAGGTGGACTTCGTAATCCCACCGGTTGTGGAATTCGAACCCACGATCTCACGACCGGGAGTCTCACGCCCTGCCGACTGAGCTACCGCGACCCTAAAAAAATTAGCATCATCGCACCTAAAGATGGTTTTATTTCAGGGAGCACGCGCCGATCTCACACGGACACCACCGCTGAATGAAGCTCGCGATACATCAATTACAGACTGCACTCACCCCGGAATGGAATGCCCTCGTCCTCCTTGAGGACGCCGTAGGCGCGTGAGATGGTCATGCTCTTGTCGGCCAGCAGGGGGATGTCCATGGAGCCGAGGCCGCCCTCCTTGCGCGGCGTATTGATCCAGGCCAGGTGACTGAAGTGGGAGTCGGTGGAGCACGCGAGCACCTGGCGAGCCGGCCACATCTTAACCGACGGCGGCAGGATCACCGGCCACACTGGCGGCGGCATCACCGGCCACACTGGCGGCGGGATCACTGTCCACACTGGCGGCGGGATCACTGTCCACACTGGCGGCGGGATCACTGTCCACACTGGCGGCGGGATCACTGTCCACACTACCGGCGGGATCACCGGCCATACTGTCTGCGGGATCACCGACCGCACTGGCGGCCTACACAATTAGTCATCTAGAGATGCGGTCCAACAATTCATCTCAGTGTGCACAAATTCAAAACTTCGGGTGGAAAGTGACACATAACGGGATAAATGTACATCTTATGTCAATATTGAGAACAGAAATCGAAGTTTCTTATTCACATCCGGCGCCCAACTGAGCACGCATTTGATCACAATGATTTACCTCGTCACAATTCCTCGTCATAACGCCTGAGTTACGAGGCCGGAAGTTCGGGTGGTGCCTACACAGTACACAGTAGTACATCCGACCCGCGCCTTTGCACAACCAGATTTCTTGCGCGACGCTCGAGAGTGCCGAAGTTTTTCACCTGCATTTCATCAGCTTAATGTAGCTCTATGCAGCTTTATGTAGCGTTATATAGCCCTGTCAGTCACTCTCAGGGCTGGCAAGCGTTTGCCATGCGGTAGCTTTGACCGGTTTCAGAGGCGACTTAAACCGGCCGGTCAAAATTAGTTTTCGGCACATAGTGGTCACTGGCTACGAGTCATTCCACGTGATATTTAGCACCTTGTCGCAAAGGCCAAAACTGAAACTTACCACCGAAAAAAAAATCCCGACGTATTGTTAGGAACAATTATCTACCATATAAAGTGCATTTGTGATGGGTAGCTTACCTTTTCAACAAAAACGCGTCATGATTTCTGCACAATAGTACAAAAGCATTTAGTTCCAAAACTTGAAACCAAATCCAAACTAATGCCACGTGCCAGTGAAAGTATGAGATTGATGTACTGGGTACGGGGAATATATCCATGCATTATTCATGGAAGCCCACTTTAATTCAGTTAACAATTAAATTCCGGAACTGCTCATGGTGTCTCTCAAAGTGGAAGGTGGCAGGTGTACATTGAAATTACCTGGGGGTGGTAAGGGGTGGGCTGGCATGGGATGGGCTGGCATGGGGTGGGACGTCATGGCATGGCATGGGCTAGCCTTCAGAGCAGTTTGCTCATGAGCGACAATTCGGCCACGCCAGTTTCGAAGGTAAAGTGGAGTGGAAGCACGAGTAAAATTCAAGAGCGAACAGAACGCTTCAGCATCACCTAAATTGAATTGACCAGTCCATATTTTGAAGACAAAAGCTTTGGCTCTTTTACGATTCATTCAACCGTTCAACCGTTCAATCGGTCATATAGCGTCGCCGACGTCTCACGCCGAAATTTCGGGTTTTGCGTGGTAAATTCTCACAATTTGTTTCATCTCGTTTATTTTTCGTTTCTAAGGGGAGGGAGGGGTGTCCCCTTTGGCTGCGCTTCCGGCCAGACACCTCGCATGCGTCCGCCGCAGGCAAGAAACAGCATACCGCGCGAAAAAGCGCTGCGTAGACTGTCGATCCACCACCCGACTGGAGACTTCCGCCCAATGACAGTTTGCAGAGAGTTAAACATGCAGCCCACAACTCGACACAATGATTGCATGGCCGAGGCGTTCGCATTATTGGACCAGTCGCCAGCTGGCCCGCCCCTCGCCCTCCCTCACACTACCGTAGGCCAAATATACCAGAGCGTTCAGCAGCTCGAGCCTGGTCTTGCCAGTTGTCAGGACAGGGGATAACAATGCAGGTCAGCGCTGTACCAACGGGGTACAGCACCGACTCACTACGGGGCGTGACAAACACATTACGTGAAGAGTGGCCAGACGGGGACGACGTGGCCAGTGTACACGTCAGGTGTGGCTGTGGCCAGACCGGGAGACGCCAGTGTACACGTCAGGTGTGGCTGTGGCCAGACCGGGAGACGCCAGTGTACACGTCAGGTGTGGCCAGTATACACGTCAGGTGTGGCTGTGACCAGACCGGGAGACGTCGCCAGTGTACACGTCAGATGTGGCTGTGGCCAGACCGGGAGACGTGGCCAGTGTACACGTCAGGTGTTGCTGTGGCCAGACCAATGCGGACCATGAATTGACCGTTTTAACCCGGTTCCAGCCATACCCTACCGCTCTATATCTGATGAAACCAATCAACATTGATGTTCTTTATTGCAGTCGTAAGTCTTACTTTTGAAAGCTGTATATCATAGACATGCTTCAGCTATCAATATCGAAGACAAATTCTGGCTGGAATCTGTATGGGCTTGACAAGTTGCATGAGTCATCATTAGCTTTGAAAATTAAACAAAAATCATTAATTTTAAAGGAATATTTTAACCATGAACTGAGAAACCGACTGAATAACCGGTACATATGCCAAAAAACGGTGAAAAAGCCCGCCGGGCCTTCGGTCCTTACATTTGCAACATCTAATGAGCACACCTTGGAGCGAGGCTGCTTTAGGATACAGCCAGGCCGATCGCATCAGCCGACAGCAGCGCCGTGCAGCTGGGCAGGCCTCTGCGGAGCAGGCACCGACAGCGACACCGGCCGCCACACTCAGGTCACCGGTCAGCGCCGTGTAGCTGGGCAGGCCTCTGCTGAGCAGGCACCGACAGCGACACCGGCCGCCCCACTCGGGTCACCGGCACGGACAGGGCTACCAGCGTCGACCACATGCAGCCAGCGCGAACGGCACGGCACGGCACAACACGCCACTCACCTCGCACTTGATGTTGCGGAACTTGCCGGCCGCGTCGCTGAACGCGATGATCTCGGTCGGGCAGACGAACGTGAAGTCCAGCGGGTAGAAGAACAGCACCACGTACTTGCCCTTGTAGTCGTCCAGGCTGACCTGCTTGAACTCGCCGTCGACCACGGCCTGGCACTTGAAGGCCGGCGCCGGCTGCTGGGGCTGCAGGCACGGCATGCTGCTGCTCTGCAGACGAGTCAGACGAGTCAGACGGCGCGGTGTCGGGCGGCGCTCCGCAGCAAACTCGTCCGTGGCGACCGACACAACACGTGACACGAGGCCGACGGCCAGGTGTCCGCCGCCCTCGCCAGCCGATGTCCGACCGGCACATCGTCACCGGCACAGCACGTGACACGAGGCCGACGGCCAGGTGTCCGCCGCCCTCGCCAGCCGATGTCCGACCGGCACATCGTCACCGGCACAGCACGTGACACGAGGCCGACGGCCGGGTGTCCGCCGCCCTCGCCAGCCTCGGTGGTGAGCGCACACACCGGAGATCGCGCTGACGCCACCTGGTCACCAGCACCGTTACAGACACCACCACAGGGCAACAGGCTGGCACACCGCCGTAGGGTATTCGGTGGGGGAGGGGGAGGGGGTGCAGCCTACTACCGTCGTGAGCTGTGGTCTCAACAGCACATCAACACGATGGCAGGCTGGCCAAATACAACACAAACAACAAAGGTGGTGGCGTTGGTTATTGGTTTTACGACACGTCGGCCGTTGAGTCACGTAGCGTCACCAATCTCTCACGCCGATTGTCGCGGGCGAAGAGTAGCGACAGGCGAAACTGGAACCCACAATATTTCGATTGTGAGACGGCAACTTGCCCCTAGACTACTCGCCACCACGAACAACAAAGCACAACGCAACACAACACAACACAACAGACACTGCGGCCCATGGTCAAGCACACACCATGCCAGGCCATGCATCGTGATTGATTGATTGATTGCTTGGGCTTAGGGGCGCATCAACTGCTACTGGTTATGTAGCGCCCATAACTGTTTTTTTTCTCACATTACACTAGGCGGCAGGAGTCTATTTTCGGAAGGGATAGATTACTTCGAACTGAGCGGTCGATATACATCGGTATATTTGTCCTGTCTGGATGATCTCCGAATTGTCACGCGTCTCCGAATTGCCATGCATCGTGCTGGGTCCGATGTCAGTCCCCACCAGCACGGGGCACCAGAACATGCACCCCGGTGAAAACGGACCAAAATAACGATAAAACGTGGAGTCGATCTACGCTCCTGATGAGAGACAGCTGGTTGGTGATCTCGGCCCTTAGAGCACCCCGACCAGTCGGGACCATTTAGCGTCCGGGCTGGCTAGGAACAGATGGCAAATAATTATTATTGATTACGCGTGATTAGGAGAGTCAGGTAAATGGTGCCACGCGCCGCCGGAACGCCTCCAATCATAACTCATAATGGGATGTCACTGTGATCTATTAATGTTACCCTGCCATGTGCAATGCTTCAGGTTTGTAGCATGTTTAAACAGAGGTGCTCGTCATACACTCAATGTTAGGTTAAACTAGGGACGTTAAGGGAGGCAAATACACTCAGTTATGTGCATACAATTCCGGAATATAACACAAAAAACATGCATGACAGTGAATGAATGACCGAACGAATGACTATGTTAAGGTGATGCGCCATGAACCCACGGCTATCACTGCCTGTAGTTACGAATACAAAAGCGGCGAATGCAACGGGGAACACGTAAAAAAACTAGTCATAAGTCTTATCTTCGCTGAAACAGATTTCACAGATCGCATGTTTATCATTTGCATCTTCATGATTAGGCATGCTGCGTAAATCATAATAAAGTGTTTATTTGTTCGCAAATTCGTGTTAAGGGAAGCAAAAATTTCAAATAGTTTCTATATAAAAGAGAAAGTAACAAATCCTTTGTATTTTTTTAAGCAAGGCATGAGCGGCCAAGCGACTGAACCGACTACAGGACACAAACACGGGAGGATATAGATGTATTTGGCTGCAATAGGCTACCGCTCTTACCGCCCTATTTCATCCTCAATTTCTCACTCACTAACGATTACACAAACACGAAATTTAAAAAAAAAACACCTTGAGGAACGTGTAATTGGCAATTTGTTTGCAAAATGCAACATATCGAAGGTGATTGGAAAAATAACAATGCATCCTTCCACCATACTTCATACTTTAATTTCCCCTCTGGTACTCTAGGGCCGTGATTTGTTTAGCCCCGGAGCCGAGCGTCGCCGAGCTGTGAAGCAGTGCCGGCCGGCTGGGAACTGCGCAGCCGGTGTCGCCGCCGTCGCAGGTGCGCGACGACACGTGTGTGACACCTGGGTAACGCCCGCCGCCAGTCAGCACCTGGCCCCAACAGAACAACTGCCGGGCCGATCGTCTCTGGGAGGACGTGACAGCCGACCCGCCGACCCTCCGACCCGCCGACCAGCACAGACCCAGAGGTCACACCCGCTGTCATAGGTCACACTGACCTATCGGTCACGGGGGACGCCGGTACAGATCCCAGGTGACTGGCACAGACCTACATGTCACACCGACACAGCACAGACCTATGTCACATGGGACGCCGGTACAGACCCCAGGTCACGGTCACAGACCCACAGGTCACACCCGCAGTTATACGTCACACGTGACACCGCACAGACCAATGTCACACGTGACACCGCACAGACCTATAAGTAACAGGGGAGGCAGGCAATCACACGGGTCACAGTCGTGTAGACAGATTCGCAGGCTACACCGACCACAACTGATGTGTCACACCCGCCCAGCTACCGACACATTACACCGGTACATACAGCCGTACAGACGGTTCACACCCGCCCAGCTACCGACACACATTACACCGGTACATACAGCCGTACAGACGGTTCACACCCGCCCAGCTACCGACACACATTACACCGGTACATACAGCCGTACAGACGGTTCACACCCGCCCAGCTACAGACACACATTACACCGGTACATACAGCCGTACAGACGGTTCACACCCGCCCAGCTACAGACACATTACACCGGTACATACAGCCGTACAGACAATGTTCACACCCGCCCAGCTACCGACACACATTACACCGGTACATACAGCCGTACAGACAATGTTCACACCCGCCCAGCTACAGACATTACACCGGTACATACAGCCGTACAGACGATGTTCACACCCGCCCAGCTACCGACACACATTACACCGGTACATACAGCCGTACAGACGGTTCACACCCGCCCAGCTACCGACACACATTACACCGGTACATACAGCCGTACAGACAATGTTCACACCCGCCCAGCTACCGACACACATTACACCGGTACATACAGCCGTACAGACGGTTCACACCCGCCCAGCTACAGACACACATTACACCGGTACATACAGCCGTACAGACAATGTTCACACCGGCACAAACTTACCAAGAAACATGAGATAACTAGCACAGATGAAGAGCTTGGATTAAGGACAAAACCGTCTAACTGATGCACGAGCAAACAGGCAGACAGAACCTCACTGCACTGATAACATAATCGGAGAGACGAAAGTCACCCGCAATGGTAGCACAGACAGACAGGGAGACACAGGAGCAGGCAGGACATTTTCCAGCAACAAAGGCGCAACGGAACAGACAGGCGGACATAACCTGCGGGGGCACGGCACAGACGAACAGGCCAGTACGGACCGGGCACGTGGGACAGTGCGAACAACACTAGAAGCAGACATTGCACAGGATGCAAGGAGATTGCACAGGATGCAAGGAGATTGCGCAGGTCCGCAATTGCAGGGCAGACCACGACAGGACACCAGCGGATTCAACAGCTTGCTTGGGCGACTTTCCGATGTTGGGGTTTATGCGCAACAGAGCTACAGGGATAGCTGTTGATCTCGCTTTCCGATGACTCTATCGCAGCTCAAAATGAAATATAGCTTGAACGACTGTATGCCGTTCGCACTCGGACACCAGCGGCGGTCTATTTATCAGATGGTGGTATCCATGCTGGCCGGGTTGAAGAGTGTTAGAAGTGCAGAGCTACAGAGTAGGACAGCTGTAGAGCTGCAGAGCTAGAGTAGGACAGCTGCAGAGCTGCATAGGACGGCTACAGAGCTACAGAGTAAGACAGTTGCAGAGCTACAGAGCTGCAGAGTGGGACAGCTGCAAAGCTACATAATAGGACAGTTGCAGAGCTACAGAGCTAGAGTAGAACAGCTACTTTGCAGCTGTCCTACTTTGCAGAGCTACAGAACTGCAAAGTAGGACAGTTGCAGAGCTACAGAGCTAGAGTAGAACATTTGCAGAGCTACAGAACTGCAAAGTAGGACAGCTGCAGAGCTACAGAGCTGCAGAGTTGGACGGGACAAAACAATTCCGGGCGGCGCCGTAGTGATGACATGGATAGCACACAAAGACACGGCATCCTACGAATATACTCCAGACCAACAGGCGCTGACGCTGACGTATTCAACACAAGACGCTGCCACAGGAGCCCAAGCCGTCCAATCGACGGCAAATACACTACGACAGCAGGAACTGGACACCATCTCGACGACGAACGGGACACACCAGGGCCGATCGACCACAATATCCACACGCCCGCCTGGGTAAGTCGGCAATCGTGGCAGCTTCTTCCGGCCCAGCCGAAGCGCGACCTGTGTCCGCTCCTGCGCCGCACTCTCCACGAGCTCCGACGGATAGCAAGCAGGCGTAGCCCGGCCAGGGCCGGAGAGGTACCATCACCGCCAGGTCAGAACCCACCTCCACGCCGCACACCTCGGGACAGAAATCGGCGTCCGTCCGCCAGGAGACGCCAGAGGGCAAGGGCAAGCGGCACCACCTCCCGGCGGCACTTCGAGACCACATCGTCTGCATGCAAAAAGATGGGAGCGGTTGCGAGGCGTGCCAGCATGGTGGCCAGTGTGTAGATTCAGTCACTCGCGTTCGGCCTCCCTGGTGGAGTTCTCCCCTTCCCTGGTGCCCGGACAGGAGACGTTCGGCCTCCCTGGTGGAGTTCTCCCCTTCCCTGGTGCCCGGACAGGAGACGCTCGGTCTCCCTCGTGGGGCTCCCCTCTAATGCTCGGGCAGGAGAATTCCACTACGGCACATGCAAACTTCCAAAATTCGAACCAATGAAAATCAGTACTTAAACAGAGAACCAGATCGTTTCAGCTGGCAGTTTTACAGAGTCAAACCAATGCTGTAGGGGGCTGTATGAAATGCAACCTGTATTCTGAACGTTCACGAGTATCCACCTCAATACGAAGCTCACAAGAATATCAATACCATTGTCTAATTAATTAGTGGTATTTTTGAATAAATGGAACAAAACTATGTTGCTATCGTGCAACTGTTACAGAAGTTATGCATCAGAACTAAAATCAAGAGTTGGAACCGGTGGTTTTGGACAGCCTGAGCAAACATGGCCTGGCATGATGTCCTATACAAATCGCATTGACCCGGGCTATATTGGGGGGGGGGAGGGGGCAGATTCTGCCGAGTATATGTGGTAGCGAGAACCTTTGCGAACCAGCGCGCCGAAAGTTGCAGTACCTGCTCCTACATTAATGCTGCATGTTATCGAAATGTTGGCATGTGAGTCTGTCTCACAGGCCACCGCCCTATGTCAATTTACTTAAGCTAACCTACCAAATCGACTGTTTTCACTTTCTATTGACTGCTGCAGGCTCCTAAATGGTGGGTCACAGTCCAATGATCAGCGTTCGCTCAGGTCAATAGATAAAACGAAATTGCTGGCACTAGGTTTTTATCCTTAATCCTGCATGCCGTCGTCTTTTAAGCGAAGTTAACTATTACGATTTTCGTCGCAAATTATGACGAGCACGTATACTTTGTTTAATGGTATCAACTTTGATTACCGTTTCTCAGTAAGATCCATTCATTCCAAAACAAATTGCTGAAAACAAATAACATTGAATAGTTGGGGAAGTTGGGAATCGAACTTTCAAGAGTTGAGTTCATTTTCTAGCTTCAAAAAAAAGATGCAGCTCTTCTTCGTGTCCCCCAAAGCCGCTTCCTGATTTGGAATCCATTCCCAAATGACACCCCAATTCTGTCTTCCAAGTAGAAACTCGAATACCTAGATCTAGGAGCTAGAACACGGACCTGAGGAAAATGTGTGTGTGATTTGGGTTTTAGGGCGCACCGACCATGGTAGATCATTTAGCTAAGAGGAAAATGTGTCTTGTTAAGCTCACCGACAGACTTCCAACGATGCTTCTATATTTACATACTACAATAGTGTTTGGGTCCACCAGAGGGGGCATCCCCCTCCAGTGGGGCGCGTTTGGCTACACACCTAAGGGGACGCGGCCTAAGCGTTCCTGAAGCACAGTGGTCAAATAACGTCCAGAAACGACACAACTTACAAATATCGACAGCACCCTCGTTAAAGTAACCACGCGATATTTTACGACTTCGAACGAAAAAGTACAGTTGGTAGATGAGATACACCGGTTTTCTCTCCATCTTTTTTTTTGGGGGGCGGGGGGCTTGTTCAGGGTTCTAGGCAAGTAGAAAATAAATACCCCAACGGTCTAAGGAAAGTCATACCAACCGTGTTCAACACATCCCAAAATGCAGCAGTACTGTGCGTGTGAAATGGCTCACGGGTCATGAACTACCGTGGCCAGAGATGGTGGCAGTTACTCTTCAACATAAATACAACTCGAGTGTAAGCATATTTTGGGCACATCAGGCCCTATTTTGCTACGCCCACTCACTGTGTATAATATGCATGTGCGACGCACTTTGTTCCCTGCTGCTGGTCGCTAGCACCATGCTATCATCTCGCCACGCCTCATAGAGGCTTCAAAAGATCCACTTACCGATCGTACAAAACTTGCGATGCACTCTTTGATAAAAATCGCCCCGACTTAACGATGAGGTGAAGCACCAAAACACCGCGGCAGAAGTGCAGTCTGGGCAATCTGCAGCAGTGCACCGCGTCTGATAGGAGCGCCGCGTGATTTGTGTGTGCTTATCTGAACCACGGCACGCCAGCGGATCTAACCTCCTGCTACACAGGATGGATGGGTCTGCAGCCCACCTAACCTGGTCGTAGCTTGCTACACAGGATGGATGGGTCTGCGGCCCACATAACCTGGTCACAACTTGACACACAGGATGGATGGGTCTGCAGCCGCCTCACCTGATCACAGTCTGCTACACAGTATGGGTGGGTCTGCGGCCCACATAACCTGGTCACAGCCTGCTACACAGGATGGATGGGTCTGCCACTTAACCCAGTTACAGCTTGGTACACATGATGCATGAGTCAGCAGCAACCTAGCCTGGTCACAGCCTGCTACACAGGATGGATGTGTCTGCAGCCCACCTAGCCTGGTCAAAGCTTGCTACACAGGATGGATGTGTCTGCAGCCCACCTAGCCTGGTCAAAGCTTGCTACACAGGATGGATGTGTCTGCAGCCCACCTAGCCTGATCAAAGCTTGCTACACAGGATGGACGAGTCCGCAGCCCACAGGCTGTCGGAGACCGGCACACCGACTGCAGCGTCCAGACACGATTCCGTGTGCATAGACTGCCGCAGGCTTGACCGAACACCGGCCGGCCGACACACGGCGACTGGTCAGCGAAGGTCAGTTACCGCCGGCGGCCACCAGACGACGCTTCAGTCACAGGTCTTCTGATGCTTGGCGCTCCGAAACAGTGCCGTTCTGCGTAGTTCCAAACAGGCGTTCTGCAGATTCCTCAACTATAACCATACCGGAGGAGAGGTAGTGGGCTTTTCCAAAGGTCACATTCGCCACTTATTATTGAAATTATTTTCGTGCTTCTTAATGACGAGCTCTCGACTGTCGCTTTGCTTTTCGCAGTGGCAATTTTAGTGTCCGTTAAAAAAAAACAAGGGCTCTATTAGAGACGTCCGCAAGCGAAAACGGACATCTCCCGTAGCGAGAGGGATAAACCATTAACGGCGACGTCAATCTATCCATAGAGTTATGCCGACGTCGAGCCAGGCCGTTGGAGTGTAGCGCCGGAAGGCCCAGCCAGCAGCTTAAGACTGCACCAGGCCGTGCTTTACTTTTCGTTAGGTGCGCTATGTCAAAACGAGTACAGCAGGGTGCCAAAATCTTGTCATGGAAGCGACGTCGCTTAAAATAGTTTGTCGTTCAAACTACGTTGAGCCAATAGCAAACTTGTCAGTATCCTTTCCGTTTACTCTGGGAGACACCTAATATAAGGATACCGGTATTAACGATAACAGTAGCAGTATCATGCCATCAACAAATAGTATTGCATAATAGACCACAATGTAGGCAATCCCTTTACCTGGCATTGTGCCACGCGATAATTGCGCATCACGACCCATAATGATAGCATACGCATGGTACTATACCGGAAGATACACTTAGTTATTTGGGCTTTAGGGCGCGTGGACCATGTTGATCATATAGCGCCCATCCGGAAGATACAGTACCGTTAGAAACAAGGCGCGACAAGAACCACTATGTCAATACGTCTTTTGGAAGGACGTATATCCAGCGTTAATAAATAGTACATTCCCCCTATGTTCACGAACAATTCATCACTAGTACCACGAGGTCGGCGCGATCGTGACGAAGCCAGGACAAGCCATACACTGTACGGCCAGCCGACCAGCCGTGCACCGGAACGTCGACGGAGCGGAACCGCCATGGCTCCGGACCACCGCCAGCAGCCGGACCGACCGCGCGCGGCAGACTGCGACCCGCCGGAGCGCGCGGCGATCACGCCGAAACGTCGCCCCGGAGCGTGAGTGAAGCACCGGCCGCGCCCCCCGCGAGCGGCCGACGAGACGCGGCCACGGCGTGCCACGCTGCGCCCGCCCCACACGTACGGTCAGTCACGTCAGCGGGGCCCAAGGCGGGCGGGGGGTGGGGCCACGCTGCGCCCGCCCCACACGTACGGTCCGTCACGTCAGCACGGGGTGCCACACGTCGGCCGGCGGTCGTGCCACGCTGCGCCCGCCCCACACGTACGGTCCGTCACGTCAGCACGGGGTGCCACACGTCGGCCGGCGGTCGTACCGCACGGCCGCCACACACACCGGCTCCATCGTAGCAAAATAGCGCCGCCGGCCGGCAGTGCGCGGCCGACGGAGCATGCGATCGGCATCCTGCACTGCCAGAGAAGGGGCGAACGCCACTCAGCTAAATATGATTATCCAAGTTCGAGAGAGCGTGCGTCAGACACCACCACCACCCAGCAGCAGCAGCATGATCCCCAGCCGCGCTGCTGACCTGGCACGCGCGGCCGGCGGTCCGATGGCGTGGCCAGTGACCACATTCGTGGCAAACACGCGTGCTCACGACACACGCTGCACAGACCGTGCGGTACGGGACAGGGGGCCCCTGGTCATCAGGGCGCCGTCACGGCGTGGGGTGCACCACACCATCACGGACCGGCCAGTCCAGCCGGCACAGGCGGCACGTGGCCGCACCTGGTCCGCGCCTGAACTGGAGCCTCAGCACCTGTCCCGTCTCCCAACTGTAATGCTAGCAGCTGTGACGTCAGCACCTGTGCCGTCTCCGAACTGTAATTTCAGCAGCTGTGGCGTCGGCAGCCGGTCTACCCTAGCTGCAACGTCAGCAGGTCTACCCTAGGGGCGACGTCAGCAGCTGAGATGTCTGAAGCAGATCTACCCTAGCTGCAACGTCAGCAGGTCTACCCTAGGAGTGACGTCAGCAGCTGAGATGTGTCTGACCTGCGACGCAACAGCTGAAGTGCGTGCCTGGGCTGTGACGTCAACAGCTGAAGTGCGTGGCCGAGTGGCGACATCGACCAACGTGTACCACACCTGGGGTCTTCGCTGGCGGTACAGATCCGGTCAGGTGCCCGGCGCCGGCCGGCCACATCACTGGCTCATCTCCAGCGGCGCCAGACTGTCGACACTCGCCAGGCCGGCGGAGCCACTCGCCGTCGGCGACGACGGCACCGACGACCGGCAACGTCCAGATGGACGTTGCCAGGCGGCGACATCGGCACAATACGGCCAGCTGGACACGAGCGTGCCGGGCGCCACGGACTATCGCTGCCGATAGCCGCGCTGGTGGCAGCCGATAGTAGACACGCTGCCGACAGCCGCGCTGGTGGCAACCGATAGACACGCTGCCGGCAGCCGCGCTGGTGCCAGCCGATAGACACGCTGCCGGCAGCCGCGCTGGTGCCAGCCGATAGACACGCTGCCGGCAGCCGCGCTGGTGGCAGCCGATAGTAGACACGCTGCCGATAGCCGCGCTGGCGGCAGCCGATCGTAGACACGCTGTCGGTAGCCGCGTTGGTGACAGCCGATAGTAGACACGCTGCCGATAGCTGCGCTGGCGGCAGCCGATGGTAGACACGCTGTCGGTAGCCGCGCTGGCGGCAGCCGATAGTAGACACGATGCCCGACCACGGCACCACTGGCCATTGGTCGCAACGCGTCGAGTGCCAACAGCTATAGATAGCGACTCCAGTAAACGTGACCACTCAGAAGCCTCCGTGGCGGTTGGCAGAAAAGTTCCGGTAACTTTGCTTGGCCAATCAATGGCAAAATGCAAAGCGTTAGTGAGGAAATTTCCGCACAATGATGTGCTCATATGGAGACAAATTCCCACAGAAAATGTTGGCATCGCAAATGGCCGATCCGCAAATGTTCAGAAAAATGTTCGAATTGCGTTTGGGGCAGCATCAGGTGATGCCGTGGCCAGAAATACGCTGAGAAAACAATTTCCAAACCGTAAGGTGTGCAGACTGGTTCAAACGCATCCCCCTTTACAATAAGTTCCTCGCCATATAACGTCAGCATTAAGCAGCAGATCCAATGCCTGGTCAATTAGAGACTAGTACTTCACGCGGTGCGCCTCCACACCGGAATAGTATTCCTTGGGGAAAGCACTTCCATGTTCAGTGGGGCAACGTTTCACTTAGAACTTAGGACGAACGGTTTTTGCGATAAAGCTTGCTCTGAAGCTCCCAGCGCCTCCTTCCCCGGTCTTGGGCCCTTCACTACCCACGGGAGACATCTCATCGCCTCCTTTACCTGGTCTCGGGCCCTCCACTGTCCACGGGAGACATTCCATCGCCTCCTTACCCCGGTCTCGGGCCCTTCGCTGCCCACAGGAGACATCCCATCGTTTCCTTTCCCCGATTGGGTCCTCCAATGCCCAGGGGAGATGTCCCAGCGCCTATCTTCGATCTTGGGACCTCCACTGCGCACAGGATATATTGCACGACCTTGTAATGGTCTAAGAAGTGGGCGTTGATTCAGAGTCGCATTCCGCCCGCAATGACTTGTAGCTGTTAACTGTTCCAATATTGCTTACAGGGACAACAGGCGATGTCAATCTCCACCCGTGCGAGCCACGCACAACGGCTGCAGCCCATGTAGCAACGCACTTATCGCACGAAAATGTCGGGACTACCATTATGAAATGTCGAAGATGCATGCTCCAGCGTTGGCTTTGCATATTTTGCAGCAGCCGACAAGCATCCGACTAGCCAATCACAGGCCAATCGGCCTCTCCCATCCCCAAATCACAAATACATACCAGTCCGTACCTAGCCGGCCGCCCGCTCCCCTCTTTGGTCGACCTCGTGTCATGCATACATAATCAACAGATCAAACCGCCATGAGTGATGTGTGCATGCAACTCTTGACGGTTAGCCATATATTGTGAACTTGTCATAAATTTCAGCGCAGCAGGAGCATCTTGTCACATGTATGTTATGCTTAATGTCCCTCTGTCCATAAGCTCACTCCTGGTAAATTTGAACGCCGAAATCTGGTATGCCCTTGTAGTTTTTCTCAAAACGAATATATTTGTACCAACTAATTTGGCGCAGTCCTATCCATATGCTGCACAGTGACAAGCAGTCAGATGTGTACTTGCTCGACCACTGCGTACATTTTCCATGGTAAAACTGTGACGTCACCGACAATAAGTATTCGACAAGTGCAAATATGTGCGGAGTTGGTTGATGATGCACTTGATCATCTGATGCACTGGATGCAATGTGGCAAGTCCTGGAAGCGAAATTTCCAACCTAACCCACAAGGCACCGCTTTTCTTCTGCGCGTCTTACTACACCATCATCACCGACCTCGTGTCAGGATTGAGATTAACACGTGAAAATGTGCACAGTCACCGTGACGTCACTGTACAGCTATGTGCCCCACCGCTGCGCCACGCCACGTGTGCTGTTGCCACGCTACCTGTGCCGGTTGGGTGCACGTACACCGGCTGCAGCGATCACGTGCGCAAAAGCAACACAGCCAACCACAAAACGGCCACACAGTGCGCCGGAAATTGCTGCAGCCAGTTCAGAATAGATATTGCCCGCCACAGCAAGCCGAAGGACCCAACGCCCGTGAAATAGCACACCACAACAGGGCGTGAGCAGCGCGGTCGTTAAACACCCTAACCGTTTTTGTGTTTTATACCACACTTCATATGTTTTTGTGCCACGCTTACCGGTCAATGTCTGCGGCGGCGTCAGCAGCACTACCATGCAGTGAACGCCATACACGCAACTCCTCAGATACCATTGTAATAATAGAATCCCCGGCTCGCAAGCATCACTCTGAGCCATCGCACGGTGCGACCCATCCATCAACATATGTTTTGTTTCAAATAAAAAAGGATAATGGGCACAATTAGCCCGATAACTGTTCCCAGCATGTGGCCGCGGCAGGCACGGGGTCGCAGGCACACCGAGCACCGTCACACTCCACCCACGAACCTAGCACACAAGGATAGCGTGTAAAAGCCAGACGGAGCGAACACAGCTGATTACATAACCCACCATCAGATCATCCATTGTGGGGAGGGGGCCCTATGGGGGATAAACGCATCGGACCACTGAACACCAAACTTTTAAACGCGTGGGGAAATGGCACATAGCTGACACTTGCATCGAAGTCGCATACACACACACACATCTATCTATCTATCTATCTATCTATCTATCTATCTATCTATCTATCTATCTATCTATCTATCTATCTATCTATCTATCTATCTATCTATATATCTATCTATATCTATCTATATATCTATCTACACTATCTATCTATATCTATCTATCATCTATATATATCTATCTATCTATCTATATCAATACTATCTATATCATCTATATCTATATCTATCTATATCTATATATATATATATCTATATATATCTATATATATATATATATATACATAGTTGTAAAAACGCGTATTTCATGGGTGCAACGCCACATCTTATGTCTATCTTTTGAAGCAAACACCTTAATCTTAGTCTCAATCTGCACCTGACGCTTAACCGAACACAGCGAGCGCGATGAGCCTCGTGCGCTCCTCCCCTCCCACAGGACGGAAACCACGCCGTTGGCCAGCATGCGCTCCCTCCCGTACCCCTCTGCGTGCGGCACGCAGCCTATGCCGCTGGAAGGCCTGCGCCCATTAACCTCCCCTCGACGCAAGCTTGCGTGCGGCGCACGAAGCCGCTCCTGCCCCGCAATTACCGATCGCAACCAATAAACTCCGAATGGTGCATTCCACTGAACGCACCGCCAGCAGCACACTGGGAACGCCGAACTATTCGGGGTTTGAGCTCCGGACAGGACGAGTGTACATAGCAAGCCCGTCTCTCACGCATTGTGACCGGGTCACCAAAGTGACGGACCGCACCGGTCGTCGCACGGCTCCACGGTCACGTGGCTGGGCTGTGACGGACCGGACCGTCCCGGTCGTCGCACGGCTCCACGGTCACGTGGCTGGGCTGTCCGGACAGGACGAGTGGACACAGCAAGCCCGTCCCTCACGCATTGTGACCGGGTCACCAAGTGACTGACCGCACCGGTCGTCGCACGGCTCCACGGTCACGTGGCTGGGCTGTCCGGACAGGACAGTGGACATAGCAAGCCCGTCTCTCACGCATTGTGACCGGGTCACCAAAGTGACGGACCGCACCGGTCGTCGCACGGCTCCACGGTCACGTGGCTGGGCTGGGCGGACAGGACGAGTGGACATGGCAAGCCCGTCTCTCACGCATTGTGACCGGGTCACCAAAGTGACGGACCGCACCGGTCGTCGCACGGCTCCACGGTCACGTGGCTGGGCTGTGACGGACCGGACCGTCCCGGTCGTCGCACGGCTCCACGGTCACGTGGCTGGGCTGGGCGGTCGGATGGCGGCGTGCAAGCAGGGAACGAGCGAACACGGAGCGAACACGGAGCGAACACGGAGCGAACACGGAGCGAACACGGAGCGAACACGGAGCGAACACGGAGCGAACACGGAGCGAACACGGAGCGAACACCCAGTAGTGTTCAGGATTCCAGACTCCGATCATTGATTGATAATTTCGGTTTAGGAGCGCGCCGACTACAGGGTCTGTTGGCGCCCATAGACTGCGGTCAACACAGGACATGGGGCATAACCACTTAGCAACGGTAAGCCCGACACAGCTGGCCACTTCCTTGCAGTGCCAGTTTTGAATTATCATCGCGGGGTGACCAGCGGGGCGAATTGAAACCAAGTGAAGATATGCTCCAGGATAGGTGATGCAACAATCCGTAAAGTCGCCCTGTCGGTATTGACGGCACGTTAAAACTACCAGTCAAAGTCCTGCCGTCGAACTGGAATTCACGGATAGGCATGTGGGGCCAGGGTTCATGCAACAAGCTCTGCTTAACAATAGGACCCTGGTCAATAAAGCCACCCCAGCAAAAATTCGGACGAAATATAAATTGCAGACATTTTGTCAAATTGTGCGTCCAATACCGCCAAAGTTTGATTCTTCTTCAGGCCGATCGTAACTTCATAATAATCAGCCTTCCAAGTCAGACTGACTGTTCAAATCCTATCCGCATGAGTCTTTGGTTGATTGGTTATTTGGGCTTTGGGGCGCATCGACTGCTTCGGTCATACAGCGCCCATGAGTCCCAGCATGAGTCTTTGGCTCCTGTTGCAAAATCTGGGGCGAAATTGGCACCGTGCACAAACTGACAACCCCAAATAGCTTCTACAGGCGTGCAAAGTGACTATTCCATTCCAGGTCAAGCCAGGTCAGAACGCATCGGGCCAATATTCCCTGAAATCAAACAACACAAACGAAAAAACTCACCGTTCCGCCGGCTATCACATATCACACGCTGAAAGCTCGTATCGTTCGCCCCCTATGTGCAGATTTGTTGGCGGTGGTCAAAATTGACCACTCCGTCCAACGTGGAGCTCTCACCAAACTAGACCCTTGCAACGGAGTTCCGCGGGGGCCGGGTAGGGGGAGGCAGAAGCGGAATTCGTAACTATACATGCTCTTGAATAACGCATAGGAGATACAAAGCTAAGAGGCCAAAAATGAGCAGAAAACAACCGGAAGATTCAGCAGAAAATCCAGCATTGATTTGCAGTCATCTTCCACAAAATGAGTGCCACGTAGTATGAAATAAATACACAGACTGGCGCCGAAATCGGTTCACAATGTTAATCTAGGTGGGCTGATCTGGATTGACCCACAATAGTCTTAGCATGAGCTACTTCTGTCTGGTTATTGTTTCCAGAGATCGCAAACCACCTTAAAATCGTGTGGATGGCCATGTTTTGAAGGCGTTTTGGCCAGCCCTCTTCGGTAGCTGTGCGCGATATACGGAAGACCCGCAATGCCCTCAGCTGCACATGCCTTAGATGCCACGCTTTCCATCTTTTCCGCATGGTGCACGCCACAAAATGGCGTAAACACGCACCCACTATATACTTGGCGGCCTGTTTCCCAAAGTAGGTCCCAACTCATTGCTCGCCTGCTGGCTGTTGCCAGGTAGGCGACCATAAACCTGGCGACCTGTTCACGGGTCACGTGTACACAACGGTGCAGTTGCGACCGTTGGAATTAACGAGCGACATCTCAGAATAAGCTGGGTTTCTTTTACGACGCATTCAACTGCTACGTCACACAGCGCTGCCAGCTTTTCAGCCGATTGGCTGCGGGTGGACGCCCGCCGGTTGTGATCGGAACCACGAGGGCTCATCGCCCATCACTTCGTCACAAAACATGCGAAAATATAACTGGCTTCTTCCCCAGCCAACGCCACTGAGCCATTGAGAAGTGGCCATTGTAACCAGGTTCATAGAAACGCTCAGCCCACATAACTGGCAATTGAAATTTGAACCGACCAACCCCACGTTTGTGTTATAGAGCGCAGCCCCACGACCAGGCATGGGCGGAGGTAGCCATCGATGAGCTGGTACGGGGCGGTCGGGTCTGACACGCTCGATCAACCTCAGATAACACAGTCCTGCCGCGGCCAGCCCGGTTTTCCCCGAACACCAACAGCCACGTTCCCGCAACCGGAACCGGTGGTGCAGCCAACACCAACATTGTGAACACACCTCGACCTCCAGGTCATGGTCGGCGCGACAGCGTGCAGCGTGCACCAGGCCCGGGGGTCCATGCGGACGCCTCGGCTCACATGACAGACCAGGCACGTGCGGCGGCAGACACCGCAGGAGCCGGGCCACGGCGGCGTCGGATCGGCCGGGCACGATGCGCCGGGTCGATATTGAGGAGGCGACATGGCACACACGAGCCCGGGCCACGTCCGGAGGCCGCCGGCACACAGCGGCTCGAGACACGTGCACACACGCCGACACGACGCCCGACGAGCGACGCACTCGCACCCGCACCCGCGTCAAACGCGGCCGCACCTACCTGAACGTCACGCGCCTCGCTGCCAACGGAGCCGACGTCAGCCAGTGACTGGGCGGCTCGCCGGCCGGCCGGCCCGGGCCCGCATCCGACACCGCAGGCGCCGCCCCAGGCGCCGTGACGTCACCGCGTTACGCAAGCCGCCAGCGGGCAGCAGCAGACGGCCGCGTCCGACGTGGGGCGGCGCCCATCGAAACGGCTCCGGCAATCGGAGCACTCACAGCAGCCCGCTCGTCTGTCGCAGATTGGGCAGCAGGTGCTTCGGCAGGACGGCTGAAATCTGGCTGATCATGGTGACCGCAGCCGATGCGTATGCTCAGGACTTCTGGAGGAAGTCTGGCGGCATCCCTTGTCGGGCCAGTGAACACCGTTAAAGTTTGTGTCGCCGGCGCCGACCTCGGACACTTCAGCAATACTAGTCTTCGCGGTGCGGAGAGGAGGTGGGGGGTCATTTCGGCCATGTAATTCATGGTATTTTCTGAGATGGCAGCTCCTGAGCTGTTCAAGCAACCGCTTTGCAAGTTGGAATCCCCTCCAGTAATTAGTGTACATGAGCGTACATTGTGCAAAAAGGCTGTTAAGATAGCGAGTCACAAACAGGCCACAACCTCGTCTCAACACGGCTTTTAGATTTGCATTGAAAGTTTTTTTTTCATACAGCATGATCAATAGTGAGAAGTGGGAGAAAAGAAAAAAATGCTCAAATACATGTGACCTCAGGTTGGTGTGTAAATAAATTTTACAAACTGTTTCTTGGCGCATAACTTTGTTTCTAACCGATATGTTTCAAAACCCGTGGTGCCTGTAGTGGAAAATTATCCTATAAAAGCGTGCGAAGTTTCAAGTTAAAATCTGGTCAGGTCACAGAGATATGATCTGGAACGTGCCTAAGGTACATGTGTACGGCGCTCTAGAAAATACGGAATATTGCTCGAAAAATATGTCTCAACCCGGGTAATTGTGCACGCCGGGTGCATTATGATGTGATTGGATCCGGAATTTTGATATGTAAATATAGCAGGCTTCGATTTTGCGAGCGGGGGATATTCCTACAAGACCAAACATTTCGTATTATTTTCTAGACAATCATCAGAGGATGGAAGCATATGGTTTTGCTTGGGTGGCACTCATTGCCTTTTTAGTGCCATCCGTTTCGAAAAATTGTCATCTTCATGACATGCTTACAGGTATTTGACCTTGACCTGTGCTTCATCTGCGTCAGACTGATGATACAACCTTCAGTTTGTACTTTGCTGATGTATTTGATTGTATTGATTGATTGACAGTATTGATGTACAGTTTGTACATCAATATTGAAGCATGAAATCGCATTTTGTTGCAAGACCAGGGTCCGAAAACTACGGCGAAGACCGGTAGCTGACTGTAACCCGGTATTGAGGTGCTTGATCCGAACCGGAAGGTGAACTAAAAGGGATATAGAAAAATGTTTCGAGTAATTCTAAACGTTCAAGGATGTGTCTACAACATGTTGCTCACCGCATCTAGTAATTAGTTAGTTATTAGGGTTTTTGGGCGCATCAGCTAACCGCATCTATACCTTGCTTGAAACAAGTTAGTGGAAGGGCCGAATTCACCCTACCCTCAATCCCCGGGCAGAAAATTATCTCATACTTCGAGGGTTAAAACACGGGGAATGTGGACATCGGATAGAGGACATATACAAAATACACATATAAGACTCTGACATTTGGACTTTCCTCTATTAAATTACCACACGATCTAAGTGGACAAATTGGACTAGTTATACATCTAAAAGCAGCTCTTGTAACATGTTTCTTGGATAGATGCCATAAAATGAGAATTGAAATATGAGAACAAACTGAGTTTTGAAATACATGAAGCTCTTTTTTCAGCATTCTTTGTGGCAGATAGTATGATGTATCACGGCGTCTGTTCCACCACAGAACAAACTGCTTGATTTCTCACATAAAATGATACTTTGTTTTGGCCATTCGGATGCTTAGTGACAATTGCAGTTGCCAGAGAACGCGAAGCAGAGCACCATAAATGTGCAAAATATTACCTTGAGAAATGTACGTAGAAGGCAATGCCAGTACTTCGAACGGTTTGAGAGTAGGAACAATCACTAAAAATAAACTCGTAGTTTCAAGGAAAGTTTTGCTGCGACACATTTCGATTTGTCAACATCGGCCTCGGTGGCCACCAGGATCTCACTGTTTTGGAAGAACTCAGCTTGTCTGAAGAGCACACGTGGTATAATTATCGGGAAAACGCTTCAGCACGTGTCACCGAGCCCTTCGAAGCCGCACACTTCACGCTGAAAAGTACAGGAGTGTGACAATGGTGGCGCCGCACGTCCGCCCAGCCGGAAAACGGAGCGTCAGACGGCGGTGTCACCCATCCACAGCCTGCGCACATTAATGCAAGTGCAGAGCGTGCCACTTAGTGACGTCGATTCATCGATTCCCCAGCATGTCGGTTTGGCATCGCAGTTGAAATAATCCACGAATTCACCAGTCTCCACCACCTGCACTCAACAGGCAATATCAGTGTCGTGGCTAGTTTTCAGCAGCTGGTCGCTTGGCGAAACTCGCTCGCTATCGAAACTCTCGGCCGTCATCGGCCAATACGCCGAGTTCGAATAAACTTACTTGCTGTTGAAGAAGCATCATGCGCATACCGCCGGACCGTAGCAGAATATGTGAGCGTATCCTTGTTGTTTGCATTCTTCCCTGTAGGGCATTATATGCCAAACGCGCGAAAACTCGGCAGAGCCAGGGGGATCTGATGAAGTGATGTCCAACTTTTCAACCTGGTAGTTATGGACAAAAATGATGGGATAATTTTCCAGCATCCCTCTGGTCTAAACATGATAATTCTTACCAATACGAACATAATTGCACGCGCTACACAATTAACTTTGATACCGGATATTTCGCATATCGATATCTAAAATTAAGAGTGTACCTGGAGGAGGGGGAGATTAGTCAGTCATCGACCACCCGCGGATTGCAGGTTCGAACCTCAGCAGCGGCCTACCGCTTCTGAAGCCGCATCAGACTGCCGTAAAACTCAACTGCTTAGTTTGTTATGTAATGCATGTATTTGACAAGCTTAAGTTCTGGCGCATAACCATCATTTGTCCTGGGACATTTCTAAAGCTGCACATATCGACGGCACAATACATGAATTGCATCGGCCTTCAACAGTTGATGACGAGTCTCACCACACTTTCTTTTCCTCTAGTTTCCATGTCTGACTCCACTACCGCACAAATATGCCATGTTTGCACAACCTTTCGGGCCGATATCTAGAACTCTAGCACCGCCGAATGCGTAGCGCAACCTCGCCCAAACTGACATCCTTCTGACAATTGCATAACGCACCTGAATGTCAAATTTGTATCTGGGGAAACCGGGTCACCGAGCTAGACGAGATCAAATCAGGTCACTGGTTTGTAAGTGTCATCTTAGGGTAATTTTCCAAGAGCTGCCAAAACAGTGTTTCAAAATACCTAAAAGTTCGCATATGTGTTGATGTTTATCCAATGTGTTCGTAAATATGTTCGTATATGTGTCGTGTGTTCATGTTTATCCAAAAAAAAACTTAGGGTAACCTCAGATCATGATACAATGTCATGCCAAGGTCAAAACTAACTTTTTGTTTCAAAACAAGTTGACGTACAGGCCTGATACATATCAAACATGTAATAGTCATACCACATGCATTTGAACCCAGAGTATGTCTGAAAATAATATTTTGTCCCAATGCTTTTCATACCTGGGTACAAACATGACCGTCCAGTCTTTCATAACTGTATATATGTTTACGACCCAGACATGGGCGTCATCTTAGCACATATTTTGGGAGTGGGCCTTGGGCACACACAATGCTGGCTTGATCCCTCACATTCCCATGACCTCAATTTTTGCATGGAACCCTATGAGCGCCCCGCCCCCTTCAATCGATTTTGGCCAGCCCATTGCCTCCATGTATTCCCCCCCCCCCATGATTTTAGAAATCGTCACCTCCGAATCAAATGCTGCAGTGCATTAGCTACCATCTAATTTGTTCGTGCCTTAACGCATTTCGAGCCGTCGACTCCCAACATCAATTTTAATCAGCCAGCTTCACATGTGACTGCCACCGGTTACCAGCCATCAGCGGTAGCGGACACATGCCAGCTCTGCCTGGCAGCTCAGCTGCCGACTACAGAAGCCGCCAGCACCAACCAGCCAGAGCACGAGCGACAGTCTACAGGCGGAGGATCATGCGAAGCATACGGTCGCGCGCGCGTGGGCCGACGACAGTCTCAGGTCGGGTCTGACCTCGGCGTGGTGAAGCGATCCCAGGCGCGGTCTCTTGGTGGGCGGCGGGCTCTGAAGCCGGTCGTTCTGTCCCATACTCGGACGCGTCGCTCGCTGCCGAGGAAAGGGCACAGTTAGACGGCCGGCAGATGTAGCAGCGTCCACACTGACACGATGGTCAGGGGTACACGGAGACGGCCGGCAGATGTACGAGTGTCCTCACTGACACGATGGTCAGGGGTACACGGAGACGGCGGGCAGGTGTAGCAGCGTCCACACTGACACGATGGTCAGGGGCACACGGAGACGGCGGGCAGATGTAGCAGCGTCCACACTGACACGATGGTCAGGGGTGCACGGAGACGGCCGACAGATGTAGGAGTGTCCTCACTGACACGATGGTCAGGGGTGCACGGAGACGGCCGGCAGATGTACGAGGGTCCTCACTGACACGATGGTCAGGGGTACACGGAGACGGCCGGCAGATGTAGGAGTGTCCTCACTGACACGATGGTCAGGGGTACACGGAGACGGCCGGCAGATGTAGGAGTGTCCTCACTGACACGATGGTCAGGGGTACACGGAGACGGCCGGCAGATGTAGGAGTAAGGTGCAAGGCTAGGCTAGGACTTTTCTGGATTGTGATATCGGCACACCTCACATTAATTCTGGACAAATAAATCTAGATGAATTGTGTAATGAAATTGGCTTCTAGCAGTACACTTAGTGTCACATTAGGGAACCAAGCCATAGCTGTATGTGTTCAAACTTGCCAGCCACTGTCCCGCCATAACGCAGTAGCTGGTACGGCGCGCTAAGCTGCTGAGCCAGCGTATATGTGCCGATGGCCGGCCGACTGCCCCTCGTGACTTCCGCCGGGTGTGGCGGGTCATGTGGTATGGCCGCCGGTCAGTGATGTGCGGAGCCCCCAGCACTCAGGGGTCACTGAGGAGTTATCGACGAGGGTGGACTGCCACGCTGCTCTGAGCGGTCACCGAATGTACGTGGCCAGCCAGACAAGCGACCGGCTGCTGCACTTTGCCATTTCAAAGTCCAGTTAATAGAGGCCAGCAGCAGCAATTCTTTCGAACCAAGTATCCGTGATACAGATGAGGTTTCCCTAGAATCACCACGCGCCCTGGAGGGCGTCTGAAAATTACGCGCACTGGAGGGGGGGCGGATTCCGCCGCCCCCCCCTAAGATCTCGGCTCCTATTAAAGGTGGAGGAACGAAATTCGTAGAGTGGATGGGTACGGTAGTGAACTCTATTGTGTGTAAATTTTATGACCTTAGATCTATATCTTCAAGGTCAAATGAGGTCAAATTTGTCAAAATGTTATTGTTTTGCGTGGCTTGGCTTGTCATTGTTATGGATCGCTGTGATTGTGTTTAAATGCTCCAAAATGGGCATCAATGATGTTTTGGACATTACTAATGATGCAATACAAATGCTAGATCCGAGATTTGAACTCAGGTCACCTATATAGCAGCACTTTATCAGGTCAGTTACCTGTTCCAATTACCGGAACCGGGCCGCCCGCCCGACCGCTCCGTCGGGCAGCTCGGCGCAATCGGCTTCGCGAAGAAAGGAGTGAAGTACATGAATAAAGTATGGAAACGCTTAGGTACACAATGACAAACAGGAGTGCATTTATGACACCATTCCAGCTGACCAAGTTTGGTTCCATTAATCTGTCATTAACTTTACCTGACTTGACCTTGGTGACCTAACATGACCTTGAAACTATATAGCATATCAATATACATCAAACAAGTCGCCAGTGTTGCCAAGAACACTTCCCTTTTGCGGATGTATGGGAAGCGCATCAGCGCCGATTTTTGTGGTTTGGCGCTACGTTTTTTTTTAACTTTAACTCGAAACATTTTCGGCCGATTTCCATTTATCTTGCTTTAATCGACGCGCCGGTCACTTCCAAGCAAGTACGCAAAAATGGCGTATATCGACCGGTAAAATCTGGAGTTATGTACGAAAAACCGGAGGGGTGGGTGGAATTCTCCCCCCCCCAGTGCGCGTGTTAAGCCACAAGAAGTTCTGGTGCTCCAAATTGGGGCAAAACTGAACTACAATTTGGACAAGGATGAAATATAGTAATACACATCATTCCCTCAGTAGTGAAATGGTATTATTGCAGTTTAAGTCACTCACACAATACATTAATCACATTTTGACTCAGTAAAACAAGAGAGGCTAGGCCAGGCTAGATCATGCCAGGTTATTTTTTTACTTTACACTGTTCATCATATATTACCTGAATAAATGCCACTTTTGGTATTATTTTGCATGCCAACTTAAAAGTACATATTTGTGATAAAAATGAGTGGTCATCATCTGAATGACATTACAAAATATGGTATTTCAGAATTCTCTCAAAATATGGCTAATGACTAAAATGCAAATTACCAGTTAAATAACCTCATGAACATTGTTGTCTCTTCAACAATTTACAACACTATATTTATTGAAAACATGAGTTGGCAAATGTTGATTTTATCAGTTCCATCTTTGTGCATACATTTGCATATTTCTTATTGGATCACAAAAAAATGAAAATGAGCATTGCATGTACTAACACCCGACAGCAAGAACTATACACTTCCACATTGTGTTGTGAATGGGACAAATAAATGAATGAGCAAGACAACCAGCATAGGTACCTCCATATATACCCACATAGTTTGGCAAATTAGTGCATTAATGTGTTTGATGAATTCTACGTTTGATGAATTAATAAGCATAAAAAATAATATTAAGTATAATGTAGCATAACCAAACCTGACCAAGCATTACCTCCCTTTTAAGAATTGTTTTAAGAACAATTTTCTTGAAATTTTCCAACTTAACAAACTGAATGCAACCAAGCCTAACCCAGATTTCAAGGCAACAATTTACAATTTTGTTTGGAAAAATGTCCAGAATTTGTTATCTTTAAATTTAAAAAGTTAAAGCAGACTTAACCTAACCTGACAGGGCTGTTGCTTTCTGCAAATTATTGTGGAGGGGGGAGGGGGCACAGCCCATGGAGGAAATGGGTGGTCCCAATTGGACAATAAGAGTCACAATTCAAGAATGGACCCAAATGGACCTTCATAGGGTCCCATGCTAAAAATTAGAATTATGGGGGGGGTGAAGCAAACATTGAGAGGGCACTTGCCCCTTCAAAAGCATACAAAACAACACCCATGTAACCTAGCCTGGCCTAACCAAACCTAACCCTTTTGTTTACTTTATGGAGATCAAATGTGTGCAAAACTTGTCTTCTAAACATCCTAAAGCACAATAGTACCATCATTTTCCACTTTGCCCCAGAGTTTGATACTTGCACACCAGTCTCCTCCTTCACCAACTCATTTTGCTCAGGTAGCCAAACTGCTCCCTTGTGCATAGTGGTAGCACCATTCTCATAGGTAGGTACCTAGGTATGTTTATAGGTAGATACTAGATAGGCACTTAGACAAGTGGGCATGACATTAAGACACCAAGGGCTACAAGTTCAGGTATTATTGTGATTTATGGTATTTAGGTACAAGACAAGTTTTACATGCATTTACATACGTAAAAGAAATGAAGAGGTTAGGTATGGTTAGGTTAGGTTATTTGGAAGCATTTTTAAATCTAACAAGGATTCTATTTTTGTCTAAAAAACTGGCAGGTTAGGCAAGGTTCAGTTAAGTCGGGCTGTTTTTTAGGTTTTTAGAAAAAGTTGTTAAAAAAATTCCTTTCTTTAGGCTATTACTTCACATAGGTTAGTACAGGTTAGGGTATAGCATCACATTCTTGTTTTCTTCATTAGTTATTTGGGCTTTAGGGCACTTTGACCAGAATTGATTCTTGTTTTCTTCAACATTGTCTATGCAAGAACACACTATGACATATGGTGTATGGCACTTCAACAAGGCCTTGTCTGTGTGGGGCAGACAGCCAGCAGTGCAGCTGTGGTGCAGGGACAGGTACCTGGTACAGGCTCACTGATAATTCACTGACAATTCACACACAAGTTCAAAAACCAGAAGAAAACAATTACAATTTGTGGAGAAAACACTTACAATGAACAGTATGCAATATTTATCTCAGTTCATAAATGCCAAAATTATTTTCACCTTAAAAAAATATCCTGCAAAATTCAGTTCAATGTTCCACTTAGTTTGAAATAGCAGGGTGGGGAGTGTGGGAGGTTATGTGTATTGATTTGATGTGTAATGTGTAGGTAAGTATATTGAGAAAGGGAGTTTGCATTAAGCCTCTTGGTTTTCTTACCTCTTGGTTTGTTTGCATTTGGTGCTTGCATCTGATCTCACTAATGTGGATTTTTGCCCTCCCTCACCTGGTTCTTTCACCTGGTTGACTCCCCAAGTTCTGGAGTTTCACATCACCACAAGATGAGTTCTGTGACCTGATGACCTGTGACTCAAAACCCATTTTTGTGGTGTTATTTTGCCTGCCAACTGGAAAGCAAGCATTTGCAGAGGAGACGAGTGGACACATTATGCTAATCATGCTCATTAACATTCCATTGGAAAAGCAAATTCCAAGAATTGAAAGATTACCTCAAAGCACAAGCTTAGCCAAATTATCTCCCTCAAGACCTACTACCTACATGACATAGGCTAGGTAGGTAGGAGGTAGGTGATGATTGAAGGCAACAGCGGCAAAATACCTTGAAATCCTGAGAAGAACCACAAGGAGAGAGGAACACGCTTGATAAGTCGAAGAACCGCGAAAAAACCGGTTTAAACTTCGAATGCGCGCCCAATTTAAAGACCTACGCGCCAAACACGCGTTCGATAGGCATAATCAAGGATTTGTGCAAGATTCTTTCAGAGTGCAATTCCACAGTAAAGCATCTGTGACGTCACTGACCGTTGTATTCCGTATGGCATGCCATTGGACTGTATCTGTAGCATTGGTTGGATTACCAACAACTGTTTGCCCGTTTCGCCATTTCCTCATGGATCAGAAATACTCGGATGGTATGCATCATCCATCATCTTGTGACGCGCACCTGGCTGGACGGAAGCAGCGTACACCACGCTGCGACCGCATTAGCATCTGAGCATGCAGCGGCAGAACCATCCCAAATTCGTTCGGAGTCGGTCCCAGGTCGGTTCCGTGGAACTCGGATATTCTGTGGACCCGGTGATCACGGATCTTGTCCTGGGTTTCCGGATGTTTGGCTCTCCGGTCATTTTCTCGAAATCTACGAGCATTTCACCAGACAAATATTGTCTTAAGCAAATCGGACGAATGTTAGCTGTCCAAATGTGATGAGCTTAATCGAAATCTGAGAAAGCTTTTGAAATTCCCCTCCTCCAAATGGCCAGAAACCTGACTTAAGACAGGCTTCTGGATTCACCTCTGGCTACAGGTGCTTACTGACCAGCGTACCTGATGGCGTTTGCTGAGGAATAATTTGCTCACAGTGGTTTGCTCCCCCTTGCCATGGCTGGATATCCAGGGTAGGTCTGGTGGTCCGGTCCCCCGCCCTTCCTGATTTGGTCCTTTGCTAATGTTAACTTGTCATTTTCCCTATTCAATCTGAAAATATAATTGACCTACAAATAGCTAGACGGGCGACTGTCATGGCGCGGGCGCCTCCCGCCCGTTCCCGACTGGCGGTGGTGGCGCCACCATATCTACCGGGGCATGAACTACCAAAACGCCCCTCTGGACATAGCCACCAGGCACGTTCGAGCGCAAAATCAGGGCCAGTTCTAATTGGAAAGATACGAGGTGTTGACGAACCTTGCTGACGTGGGTATCTGACAACGGTGTCGATTCAATTATTTTGCCTGGAGCGTCGGGCCCAGGCCCCGTAACGTTGGCTCAGTCAGCAGCCTCCCATGTTTTCACATAACATTGGATACGACGTGCGCGCGACCCTCTCTGACCTTCTAGAACTATGGCTAGAGATCCAACACGGGGTGTCCTGGGGACATTGCTGGATATCCCAGCTGGCCGTGGTCCAAAGCCATGAAAGGCCGTGAAAGCCATTTGTATCAAGTGTACGCCCATATACTAAATGGTTAAGCTTCAACCTGTTTGGGGCGGTGGCAAACCATTAGCGAGGTGACGAAATCAATGATTTAAGGACCCCGTTAGCGCATCGCAAAGTGGCAACCCAGCTTGGTACCCTGATAAAGATTTGTATTTTCCATATTAAATCTGAAGCTAAGGACCTGGACCCCCTGGCTCGGTGAGAGATCTCCTGAGCGGGATCTTTTAGGAGCCTGGCATAATTTGTCCGAACCCCAGCGTGATTCTTGAGGCCCCCAACCTCCCAGGGGCGGGAGGCTGTCCTTAATGTCCCCCATCCTCACCCACCTTCGGTACACCACTGGTGTAAGTCCATATTTACTACAACAATACCATCGTCAAATATTTTATCTTCTCCTGCTACAAAAGTGGAACGTTTAACGTAATTACAGCATTGCTCTTTGGTGATTGTGAAATCGGACCCAGCACATACGACATATAGCAAGGTATTCATATAGCAGTGATAAGGAGTGAAGATTGCTAATTTGGAGGAACATTTTGAAATCAAAATGTCATTTTTTAATCATGGTAATTCTGAAAACCAGACCTTGAAAATGAAGTGGCTGAAATCCGATGATTTTTGTTTGGGGGGCTTACCTCTCCATCTTGCACAAGCATACCGCGTCCCTGGTTTGTCCCCCCCCCCGCCCTCCCATTTCAAAACTGTTGCCACACCCATGCACATACCCAACGGTGTACCCGGCACAATTATCCACAAATGCAGAGCAGTTATCTCCCATCTCCAGGGCATGTTGTACGACTGCTGGCATCGGCCTGCTTTCGCCCTCCTGAATCCGTTGACGCGTTGGACACCGAATGTCCAGCAGACCGTGGCCGTCGCCGTCCCGTGGCTCGCAGTTACCTGTGGCTGATGGTGAGATAATGTTGTGCAGGGTGAGACGTCGCATGGTTTGGCGCAGCTGTTCGGCGTTGGGGTTGCTGTTGTAGCCACCCTCATAGTTATGAGAAACTTACCAGTAAAAAACTTACAGATGGAACGAAATCTGGTTCCTAGAATCGCTTTGGTGACCAAAACGCTTGGTGCAGTACCCCATGCACAGCAAGATTTCACCATTTTCGCCTCTAACTGTCCGACACGCAGACCGAGATGGGACCTCCAAGGCGTAAAATACCGGGAAGGCTCGAGCGATGCCCCTGTGCGACGTCGTCATGGGAATTTTGTGAAAAGTCTAAAAGTATGTCTAGCAAATATATATATATATAGGTCAATGGAAATTATGTCCTGAAAATAAGCAATTGGAGCCAGACATTAAAAAAAAAATTGTTTCTAAGAGAAGCATATGTTGCAACAGATTTCATAACTTTGCAGTTTATGTTTCCAACTTGCACTCCTACGGTAGGAGTGCTGGTCGGAGTGGTGCTGACTCAGCACCACGGGATCCAGACTCGTCGATAGCTGCGACACCGCCAGATGCGGCCACCTCCCACGGATTGGCTGAGACGACGGCCGTAAAACGGGCACCGAGCCGGTGCTACCCAGTATGGTCGCCGGAACAGGGCGACCCAACGCCAGCACAGCGAGCTGCACATCTGGAACAACTGAAGGCGGCGTCTCCCCGGGTACTCGCCCTGGACGGCCAGCTCCGTGAGATGAGTGGTGGGCCCATGTGCATAGAGCTAACAGACGACGCAAAACCGCGAGCTCTCACGACGGCCACGGTGATTCCCTACGCCTACCGAGAATCCGTGAGAGAGCAGCTCGACACGCTGGTTCAGCAAGGGGTCATAGAACCCGTTAATCATCCGACCGAATGTGTGCACCCAATGGTACTCGTGCCAAAGGCGCCCGCGGGTGAGAATAGTAAGCCAGCAATACGGCTGACAGTGGACCTGACGGCGTTGAATAAGCATGCTCGACGCGCCGCCCACCCGGCCCCCACAGCACACGATCTGGTGCCTGGCATCACGGCAGGCGATCGTTACTTCACCAAGCTCGACGCCAAGTCAGGGTACTTCCAGATACCCTTGGCTGAGGACGACATGGACCTGACGTGCTTTATCACCCCATGGAGACGATACCGCTTCCGTCGAGGGGTGATGGGCCTGTGCATCAGTAGAAATGAGTATAACCGACGCGGTGACCTTACCCTCGTCGGAATTTCCAACACGTGTAAGCTGTGTAATGACGTGCTGACCCACGACGCAACATATTCCTCACATCTGCGTCACGTCATCCGAATACTGGAGCGTTGTGACGAGCACGGGATCATCCTGAACCCGGACAAGCTGGTGTTCGCCGGGCCCAGCCTCACCTACTGCGGGTACAAGGTCAGCACGTACGGCTTCGCCGCTGACGCCCGCAAATGCGAAGCCATAGCCCAGTTTCCTTGTCCGGCCAACGTCACTGATCTCTGAAGCTTTCTAGGCCTCGTTAATTAGCTAGGGGCGTTCTCAGCGGAGACAGCTGACGCGGCAGAGCCGCTGAGGTACCTGCTATGGCCCTCTCGCGTATGGGCCTGGTCAGCAGTGCACGAAGACGCCTTTGAGGCAGTTAAGAAAACATTGTTCCAGCCACCCGTTCTGGCATACTTCGACCCCACTCTGCCAACGGCGCTCCAAACCGACGCTGCTCGCCGGAAAGGGCTAGGATACGCCCTCATGCAGCGTCATGCAGACGTGTGGAAACTCGTCCAGTGCGGGTCTCGATTCCTCACAGACTCGGAGTCACGGTATGCAGCAGTGGAGTTGGAACTGTTGGCGATCACCTGGAGCATGCAAAAGTGTCGTGCATATCTGGCCGGCCTGCCCATCTTCAGCGTCATCACAGACCACCAGCCGCTGATCCCTCTTCTCAACAAAGATGTCCACCCCTCACACTGGCGGATCTAGCCCACCGGTTTGGGGGGGGCAACTTTCGGTTTTCGGCGTCAGCCCCTCCCCTCCCCTCCCCCAGTGGCGTACCTAGGAATTACATCAGGGGAGGAGTCGAACGGATTTGGAGGGTGCCCCTTCTCCCGCTATTTTTGGTTAAAAGCACCGGATTTCGACCACTATTTGGCAAAGGGGCCCATCTGAAGAAAAAAATAATAATTCGCAACATAGTTTCCTGTGTAGGGGCCCCAGCCTACCTCCACCGTTTCTATGTTACCGGATTTTTGTTCTTGCTTACCAAAACGTTCACGTTCTCGTTCAACGTCTTGTACCACGTCAACGTTCATGCACGTGTACACACTGGCGGATCCGATTTTGTCCACTCTTGCTGTAAGCAGAACTTAGAGCATGGAACCCTCGATGTGTGTTAGAATCTACTATGCTACCACACTGGCTTCCAAACAATTTTTGTTTAAAATTTACAATTGGAGATTCTTTCATCCAGACGCTACTTTTTAACCTCGGCAAAAGTTACTGCATTTTAATTTAGTTGACTTCTGTTGGTTTCGGGGGGCCAAAAGACACCATGGCCCCCCTTTTAAGCGCTTCGGGGGGCCATGGCCGGAATGGCCCCTCCCTGGATCCGCCAGTGTAAATACATACCTCCTGTTGCTATTCTTCTTGAAAAAAATAAGTCAATGTAGCCTGTATGTTCATCTTAGCAACCCCAACACCAACATACGAAACATGCTGCTCAACTGAGCTCAACTGGTCACTCGCACAAAACATCCTGCTCAAATTCCGCTTTCGAAATCTGGCTCACTGGGTCCACTTGCTCGTTACTGGCTAAACAAACTTCATGAACCTATCTGACGAAGGAATAATGAAACTGCTGATTTCGTCATCTCTTGCTGTAAGCAGAACTTCAACAGCATAGAACCCTCGATATGTCAGAATCTACTATGCTACCATATTGTGCTTCCAAAAAATTATTAAAAAATACCTGTAAAATTGGAGATTATTTCACCCGGAACGCTATTTTTTAACCTCAGCAAAGATTACTGCATTTTAATTCAGTTTACTTTCGTTGGTTTGGGGGGCGAAAAGATACTATGGCCCCCTTTGAAGCGCTTGGGGGGGGGCATGGCCGAATTGCCCCCCCCTGGATCCGCCAGTGACCCCTCACTATCCACAGAGTATAATGGGCACGCTGAGGCCGCTGTGAGGGCCGCAAAACGACTCTACAAAAAAACACTACAGGCGGGGACATGGACTCCGACGAGTTCGCCAGGGACTTGCAGAAGCTGCGCAACGCCCCTCGTGCCGACGGCCGCTCGCCAGCTCAAGTGCTGTTTGGACACCCGGTCCGGTCAGTCGCCCCGGCCCACCACCGTGCATATGCCCCTGAGTGGCAAATAGCAGCCGACAACGTCGACGCTAAGGCCGCATCCACGCAGCAAAACGTGCAAGAACGGTACGACAGAGCCACCAGGCCCCTGCCGACTGTCGGTATCGGGGTGCACGTATGCATTCAGGACAGAACCACCGGCCTATGGGACCGAGCAGGCGTGGTTGTTGGTGTCGGCGCGCGCCGTGACTATTTGGTTAAGGTTCCGAGTGCCCCTCGCCGCGTGTTGTGGCGAAATCGACGGTTCATCCGGCCTGTGCGCCCCATGACGCCGATCACGGGTGCAGGAATAAACAGCTTATCAGTTAGTCAGGAAGCCAATAGAGACGAGGGTAGTTCGGCCCCGACCACTGACGGAGTGTCCTGTGTCAGTGACGACATAACAGACTATGGACCTATATACAGTTGCTAGACCAACTTTTTGACTTCTCACACAATTCCTATGATGACGCCGCGGAGGACTCGAGTCTTCCCGGTGCTTTATGCCTTGGTGGTCCCATCTCGCTCTGCCTGTGGGATGGCTAGAAGTGGAAAATGGTGAAATCACGCCGTACATGAGGAAGTACCAATTACGTATGGCAGCAAAGTGAAACTGGAAACCAGCTTTTGTTCCATCTGTATGTATTTTAGGTATTGGTAAATGTCTCATAACGCTGAAAAATTATTCCTGAAATGCTTGGGTCGCGATTGTCAGATCGATCGTACCTTGCAGTGTTCTACAGTTTAAACATCCGCACAATGTGTCGTTAATGATCTTCAACCAACGCGTATATTAATCATCCAATCAACCTTTTCCAGAATTTGGCAACATATTTTCTCCGAATTTATGGACTATCTGAATCTCAGTGCATTGGGATTTGTCAATGCTTCTTCTGTGAATTATGAGGTAGGTTTACTGGCGGATCCAGGGGGGGGGGGCATTCCGGCCATAGCCCCCTCCAAGCGCTTCAAAGGGGGGGCCATAGTGTCTTTTGGCCCCCCCAAACCAACAAAAGTAAACTAAACTAAAATGCAGTAACCTTTGCTGAGGTTAAAAAATAACGTTCCGGGTCAAATAATCTCCAATTTTAAAGGTATTTTGTTATAATTGTTCGGAAGCATAATCTGGTAGCATAGTAGATTCTGACACATCAAGGGTTCTATGCTGTTGAAGTTCTGCTTACAGCAAGAGATGACGAAATCAGCAGTTTCATTATTCCTTCGTCAGTTAGGTTCATGAAGTTTGTTTAGCCAGTAAGGGGCAAGCGGACCCAGTGAGCCAGATTTCGAAAGCGGAATTTGAACAGGATGTTTTGTGCGAGTGACCAGTTGAGCCCAGTTGGTTGGTTATTGGTTTTTACGACACGTCGACCGTTGAGTCATATAGCGTCCCCAATCTCTCACGCCGATTGGTCGCGTGCGAAGAGTAGCGACAGGTGAGATTCGAACCCACAATCTTTTGATTGCGAGACGAGCATCTTACCCCTAGACCACTCGTCCCCAGTTGAGCCCAGTTGAGCAGCATGTTTCGTTTGTTGGTGTTGGGGCAAGGCCAGGCAAGGCCATATAGCCATATAGGTGTTGGGGTTGCTAAGATGAAGACAGGCTACATTGACTGATTTTTTCAAGAAGAATAGCAAGAGGAGGTATGTATTTATATCCTGAATAAGAGATAACTGGTGGGTTTGCATGTAGGGGAGATTCGGGTGGTAGGACCGGGCTATCAAAGTTTAAGGGTATTATTGCAGTTTAAGGTATCTACGAGACAAGTTTTACACATACCCTCATGCACTGGCGGATCCAGGGAGGGGCCATTCCGGACATGGCCCCCCGAAGCGCCTAAAAGGGGGGCCATAGTGTCTTTTGCCCCCCCCCGAAACCAACAGAAGTGAACTAAATTAAAATGCAGTAACCTTTGCCGAGGTTAAAAAATAGCGTCTGGATGAAAGAATCTCCAATTTTAAAGGATTTTTTTATATATACTTGTTTGGAAGCCAGTATAGTAGCATAGTACTTAGTAGATTCTGACACACATCGAGGGTTCCATGCTGATCAAGTTCTGCTTACAGCAAGAGTTGACAAAATCGGATCCGCCAGTGTCCACGTGCATGAACGTTGACGTGGTACAAGACGTTGAACGTGAACGTGAACGTTTTGGTAAACAAGAACAAAAATCCGGTAACATAGAAACGGTGCAGGTAGGCTGGGGCCCATACACAGGAAATTATGCTGTCAATTACTATTTTACTTTTTATTTTATTTTAATTTTAATTATTATTTTTAAAATGGGCCCCTTTGCCAAATAGTGGTCGACATCCGGTGCTTTTAACCAAAAATAGTGGGAGAATGGGCATCCTCCAAATCCGTTCGACCCCTCCCCTGATGCAATTCCTAGGTACGCCACTGGGGGAGGGGAGGGGGGGCTGACGCCGAAAACCGAAAGTTGGCCCCCTCCCCCCAAACCGGTGGGCTAGATCCGCCAGTGGGTAGGTTGATATATTAAATCCGTTTTTTTGGGTAATCATCGTTAAATATGTGTTCAATAGATGCCGCCCGGGCGAAGCTAAGGGCTGAGCGGAGAAACTGATATCAAAATGGCTCCACAATGCCCTAATGGAGTACCCGTCAGCAGAAAAATGTTCTGGTTGAAAACATCGAAAGTGGGGAGCTTGATGAGCTTGGTAGTGTGACGATATCTGTCAGCGACGGCTCTGATTTGACAAATGACAAAATGCAGTCGTTCTGCCAGATAGTGATAAAATACAGTTGTTCTAAGAATCGGTTGTTGAGATCAGGTGCATTCGGCAAAGCGAGGGAGAGCGTCGGTCGGATGGTGGGGAAAGGTCGGCTGGATAGCGGGAAACGTTGGGTGCATGTTGACATGGACGAACACTCCACTCCCCATAGCCGACAGCGGGCCGCCAGCGTCCAAACAGCGGCCCGCTGTCGGTACGTTCACTGAGGTGTGCGCGGCGCGGCGCCTGTTGCGGCCGGCAGTGGCGAAAACAGGAGGGCATGGGGTCACAGCTATCTCCTTGGGTCACTACGGGGACAAAGGGGGTCGTTGAACACATTTTGTTTTAACATCGTCGGTGACGAAGCACACAATACATTTGTCGCTCCAGGGGGCATTCGGATGACCGGAGAGGCCCGACAGTTAAAGGGTCCCTGAGCCAACGTGTGGGACCCTGGGCCGACGAAAGGGGCTCCGAGCTGATGGAAGTGGTCCCGGATCGATGAAGAGGGCCCCCGGGCCGACGATGGACTCCCACGGGCAGGCGCGGTAGGCCCCGATCCTGGCCAACGTGAAAGGCCTCCTAGCCGACGGAGGGGTCCCGGGTCGTTGAGGTCTCCGGACTGACGGCGAGGGCCCAACCAGTAAAGAGGGCCCCTGAGCCTACGAAGAGGGCCCTTGAACTGACGGAGCTGCTCACTGAGCCGACGGAGTGGGTCCTTAGCAGCCGAAGAAGGTCTAACCGATATGAAAGATACCTGGGCCCGGTGACGCGCACATTATTTTCTGAAAGGTGCGTTGACATTTTTAAATGGCTCTTGATAGGCTAGGCCGCCTTTGAGCAATATGAGCCCTTTGACTTCGCAGCTATCGCCGTTGGTTCAGAGACACTCTTTATTTGCCGGGGCCGTCATGTCGAGGGCCCTTTCAATGACCCGAGACCCCTCCGTCATTAGAGTCTTTCATGCCCGCTTGGGCCCAGGCTCCTCTCTAGTGCCAAGGACCCTTTCCGTCGGTCCAAAAGCCCTCATCGTTGGACCAAGGCCCTTATTTACTGATCGGGGCCTTCTGTCAGCCCGAGGGACCTCCACCGACCCGGCACCCTTCCGTCCGCCCAGAAACCCAATTCACTTTGGCCCGACCCGAGGCCCTTAGCCTCTTCCCGTGGGTACTCTCCATCGACTCGGTGGAGCTCCGCATCGAACCGGGAATCAGGACCGTCTAAATCAGCTCGGGACCTCTTAATTGCCGAGGGTCCCTGACATCGGCCCACCGGGAGCCCCTCACATCGGCCCAGGGGCCCGTCAGACCAGCCCCTGGCCCCCATCAAGCCTCGTAGGCTCTCAGGAGCCCTCCAGCTCACTAGGACCACCAGTTCTTAAGTGGGCCACGGGCCCCATCAGGCCTCAAGGAGCCATTTAGTTCCTACTGCCCCCTCCAGCCCCTGAACTATGTTTTGTTCGCGTACAAAATCGAAATCGGCCATCGGGCGATGGTCGCAACTCGCATCATAGACTTCTAACCGAAGAAAGATCGTCCAGTAGGATAATTTTAACATTATTTTCCTTCTTCCATGGCCCCTTCCGATGTTATGAGCAGAAACGTGCCCCTAACCAGAGGTGCAGCCAACGGTAGTGGGGGAAGTCACCCCCACCCCCTTAGCACTCAAAATTAACTAGATCAAACGAGACATTTTGAGATTTTCACCACAACCCCCCCCCACAAAAAAAAAAATCGGCGCGCTTCGCCCACCTTCTCTTTCTCTATTTCATAGCATTTTTTGGTCAGGCCCCCCTCAAGAAAATCCTGGCTGCGCCACTATCCTTGTTCCCTTGTGCGTGCCTTTGCCTGGGCCAACGGATGAAGCCCAAGCCCCCCAAACTCATGCCCAAAGCCCAAGCGGTTTGGATTGATAAAAGGTATGCGCTGCAACCTGTTTCGATGGTACGAAACCCACGAAGACTAACTTCAGCTATGGTACGATGTTATATGCATTGCAGTCCAGACGCTAATTGTTTTTGGAGCGCTACCCCTCTCCGCACGGTCAACAAAAATGGCATGATAATGGCACTCAAGTCCACTAAAATTTGGGATGACCCCCATCCCCCCCAACACCTTGACCAAATTCCGGATCCGCTACGGGCCGCGGAGACCTGTTGGTAAATAAGATGGGGTCTGTGATGATCATAAGTGTACCTAACCAATTTAGACAAGTGGATCTTCGATACCGCTGTGGATGGGATTTGCGCAAGTGCGTTGTACTAGCCACCGTTCTTCTAGATACTACTAGCCGCTAGGTAGCCGGTAAAATACTGCTAGGTACTAGCAAACCGCACAGCATGTTAAATTATATCGACCAAGGCCCAAGACCAAGGCTATTGCCGCTAGTTAAGGGTCAGGACGCATCCGGCACAACAATATTCGTGCTTGCAATGGAGATCTAGGTACTCCTGTGTTTTCAAGCCCCAAAGACGGATCCAAGTGGGAGCAAATATGGCGCAAAAAGGACCGCAAACGTTTTTTTTTCTCATAAAAGTTGGGCTTGAAATGTGAATAAATCTCTCTACATTTCCGTTGTGCCATATCACTTCGTACATACATCGTCATTTTGTGGCAAACAACCTTGATAGCCACTTTCTCTGGGTCTGTGCTTTGGCCAATGCTGGAGTCGTACTACAAACTGGATAAAACCCGCGCATTCCCCGCTGAGGGCGCTAGTGCGCTCACTATGTATGACGTTTAGGTCAGTCTCGCCGACGTTTTCGCAAGCACTTACTAAATATGTCTTAGCTGTGCTGCCTAGTGGTGGAAATGTGTGTCAAAATGAAATGACGATTCGCGTAGCGGCCTGTAATGATATGTTTTTGTTGTATTATTTTGACAGTTCAGCACATATATATTTGCTAAACTGATATTATCATAATATATATATTGCTGTAGAATACAACCGAACTGCGCGAATGGCATGAACCTGTCATCTCTATACCTTCAATATGAATAGAGTTTTCGTTCCAGGAAATAAATAAGAACAATACCTGCCTGATATGAATTATGACGACCGAATTTATGGGTGAATTTTAGATTCTCATACTAGATAATTATAATCCTGTTTTTCAATATATCAATAAATTAACGAATATTCATGTTTTGTGGGTCCTGAGGGAAGTGTCGAACGCCTGTCAGCGTTGCGCTAGCCCCATCTATGCTTACTATAAAATACTTCAGGTTCGACATTATCTGAACCAATATAGGGAACCGACAGGGGCATGGTAGGCACACATGGTGGTATGTTTCACTGACGGATCTGGATTTCGTTACGGGGGTGCGGGCTTATTTTTTAGGGGGCGCCTTTTCCATCCGAAGAAGCACCTTCGGGTAAAAGTTCGTTGAGTGTGGGAAATGGGAGGAATGGGTGTAGGAACAGGGGGCAAGGGGCCATGACCCTCCACTTTCTATGAAAGTTTAACATTAATGTTATGGCAATGCATGGAAAGAATGAACTTCAAAATGGATTTCCCCCCCCTCCACTTTTTGAGACGTTCCTACGCCTCTGAGGGGAAGGATGGGTGCAATCGAGCTTCCCACATGCCGAGGACGTTCTCTATTCGGAGAAGCGTCTCCGGCTGAAAAATGTGTTGAGGATGGAGGGGGTGAAGGAGCATTCAACCTTCACGGAAAGATCGTGCCTTTGCCGAAGGGGGAATAATGCATGGGAAATAAAAAGGAAATAATGCATTATTATGTTTCTTTGTTTAGAGCCTTTACTACCTGAACAAGCAACCATCTATGTCGGAGACCTTCATCGGGTTCCCAAGGGGAGGGAGGAGGGTGGCCGTCCCCTAGGGCCCCGCTGGATCTGTTAGGTAGCTTGATGCAATTAGATGGAGATGTGCCCCGTTGTCATACAAGTGGGTAGAAACAAATGAAAAACGTTGAAAAATAGAACTTCGAAATGGAACACAGATGAACAATTATATGGAAGAAGTTAGGCAGAACTCAGCAATGGTAGAAGAGAACCTTCATGGCGATGCAAATTCATTTAATATGCACCAGAAGCCTGATCAGAAGGGTACGAGTGCCGATACTCGATTCGTACATGTTCCATCATTGTACATTGCGACTGTTGCAAAAATAAATGTTGCCACCCATAGGCCTAGTCATCGGAACATAATTTCGTCGAGGGAGAGGGCGCAGCACATGAAAGCAATAAGCGGGCACAAGTGGATTGGGGGCATACCACTAGTATCTCATGTTATAAGTTTATATTATTTAGAGGTGCAAAGGCCACATGGGGGGGGGGTCATGCAAGTGCCCTCACAATGTCATATAAAGCTTCACCCCTGCCACCACGTATTGTCAATTCACTAAGCTGATAATTGCAGTGCCACCTTGTATATCTCATGCAGATGGTGCTACAACCTCCAGGTGTTTTGTCTTGCATACATTTGGAGAAGATTGTATCCGTTGAATTATGACCCTCGCAATGCTGATGACTCCCGAGTGTTAAAGTTGAAAATTGAGAGTGTATTCCAGCTCACCTCACCACACTAACAGACATTTCCTCGGGTAGCACAGGCAAGTCTTTCAACGCCAGATTTAACCCAGATTTTTATCAGTTGATTGTGATATGCTTCCATCGCTCATTCTCGCAAAACGCCTTACTTACCTCGGGACGACGAGAAGAGGGAAATTCAATTTTCCTAAAGAGGAGAACGTTGCTCGGCCTCCAACCAAATGCAACCAGTGTAGCAGACGCAGAAAAAAAATGCACTCCTCTTCACCAAATGTATTCCACAAGTTACAAGCATTTACAGACACAAAAGGTAACAGACGCAAACAGAACACATCAGTGCACACGCATATTTCACTGGCGGATCCAGAGGCGGGCGTGCACTGTGTGATCCCGTGCCAGGTCCAGATCGGTGAACGAAAATTTTCATATAACCGAGAAAAGTGCCGCATCGCAAAGGTTCATCCGTACCAACTCCAATCGGCCAAACGCCACCATCACGCCATCCCGCCGTCGGAATGTTTAGCGAAAGGTGTCCCCTGGACAGAAATGCCTTGAGCTGTTCGTGCATATCCTTCACTGCCCTCATCCCTGTTCTGGATCGACGATTCCACGGCAGACAATAATACTAAGCGAAGAATCAAATCAAATCAAGTAATCAAATGTTCGGTGAGAGGCCTCGCCCTCCTCTGTTGCATAAACCCTGGGATCAAGCTGCGAATTGGTCGAAAAGTCTCCCAACAGCTATCTGGATACAATATTCATTTGGTTCTTACGAGTGCTTATTTGCACCAACTTGCAATAATCTCAGAGAAGGGAAAATCGGACGACTCTTACCACCTTCACGCCAGCTTCAATGCTTTCCAGGAAAGACACCTATACACAAAACCATCAAATGTGTGCAACACAAGGCCATCATTGATCCTGCAGCTGGAACGACGTGCTTCGAACATGTGCTAGGCCTGTGTCGAGGCAGTCGCAGCACATTAAGAACATCAAGTGTTATAATAGCGCATGCCAACGACATGCCAGTATACTTTTGTCGTGAAGTGGCCTGTCACAGCCTATAATTAATCTTTGTGAGCCCTCTCTTCAGTTGTGCACAAAATGACACCGCTGTCCCACCACCACCTGCTGTCCCACTGCGGTCGGAGAGGTGGTTGTCGGGCAGCAGCTAATCTCGGCCAACCAGTTGGCACCACTTGCAGGCCCATGCAGCAGATGCTGAAAGCACAAAATATGATTAGACCTTGTTGCCAAATATTCTCCACATTCTGCAAATGGATACAGGTCATTGTATTTGGGCTGGCAGACCAGACACTCTGAATTGTGCTGACAGGTGTGCATTTGGTGCACACAGAATCCCAACTCTGGACCTAGCCCCAGTCAAGGTCATGACAAGGCTGGCCCCATATCACAGCCAGGTAGACCAGCATGGCTGGCCAATGGAGGGGAGCTTCCCATGTGCCTGCTGGCAACACATTCCATATCACCATCAAAATGAGCATACCTCCAGCTGCCAACATCTGACATGAAACACCATCACATAATCAAACCACTTAGGGTGCCACTCAATCACAAAGCAATCAGACAAATATCACACATATCCCCATTGAGATGGGAATGCTCGCCCATTTAGCACAGATCAGGCATATGACACCCCACTCCACCACAATTAAGACATGATGTCCTACAATAAGCTGCAATTGAGATTTTCACACTGTGCTCCTGACTGGGTTTGTGGGATGTGAAGCACCAGTAAAAACAGTGTCTCAATCAGTGCTGTGGCACTGCATTTGAGAGGTTCAGAGATCATTAGCATTCTTTTTAAGGTTTCTGAGTGGAAAGATGTGGTAATATGGTAGCAGGATTAAATATCCAGATTCTACCATCACCTATAGATCATCAATAACTTTCCATCATCATACAAACACCAGTTCCAAATTGGAAATGCTGGAGGCAAACCAAGGAATGTTACTAAACATCAAGACTGCAAAGTATGACAAATGGCTGACAACGCACAGCAGCCATGGACAAAAAATCCAATAGGGAGATCAAATGCACCACCAAACGCAAAACAAACATGAGGTAAAAAAGTCAAGAGGCTTGATCAAGAGGCTTGCTCCCGACGCCGTCTATAGACAGACAGACAGACAGCTCCCGACGCCGTCTATCCCTCGCTCCCGATGCCCTCTATAGACAGACAGACAGACAGCTCCCGACGCCGTCTATCGCTCGCTCCCGACGCCCTCTATAGACAGACAGACAGACAGCTCCCGACGCCGTCTATCGCTCCCTCCCGACGCCGTCTATCGCTCGCTCCCGACGCCGTCTATAGACAGACCGACAGACAGCTCCCGACGCCGTCTATCGCTCGCTCCCGACGCCGTTTATCACTCGCTCCCGACGCCGTCTATCACTCGCTCCCGACGCCGTCTATAGACAGACAGACAGACAGTTCCCGACTCCGTCTATCGCTCGCTCCGACGCCCTCTATAGACAGAAAGACAGACAGCTCCCGACGCCGACTATCGCTCGCACCCGACGCCGTCTATCGCTTGCTCCCGACGCTGTCTATAGACAGACAGACAGACAGACAGACAGCTCCCGACGCCGTCTATCGCTTGCTGGCCGGCCCGGACGGCTGCACCCGGGCCGTCTATCGCTCGCTCCCCACGCCGTTTATCGCTCGCTCCCGACGCTGTCTATCGCTTGCTCCCTACGCCATCTATCACTCGCTGGCCGGCCCGGGCGGCTGCACCCGGGCCATCTATCGCTCGCTCCGGACGCCGTCTATCGCTCGCTGGCCGGCTCGGACGGCTGCACCCGGGCAGTCCATCGCTCGATCCCGACGCCGTCTATCGCTCGCTCCCGACGCCGTCTATCGCTCGCTCCCGCCGCCGTCTATAGACAGACAGACAGACAGCATCCGACACCGTTTATCGCTCGCTCCCGACGCCGTCTATCACTCGCTACCGACGCCGTCCATCGACAGACAGACAGACAGACAGCTCCCCACGCCGTCTATCGCTCGCTCCCGGCGCCATCTATCGCTCGCTCCCGACGCCGTCTATAGACAGACAGACAGACAGCCCCGACGCCGTCTATCGCTCGCTCCCGCCGCCGTCTATCGCTCGCTCTACTCTATCGCTCGCTCCCGACGCCGTCTTTAGACAGACAGGCAGCTCCCGACGCCGTCTATCGCTCGCTCCCGGCGCCGTCTATCGCTCGCTCCCAACGCCGTCTATCGCTCGCTACCGACTGCCGTCTATCGCTCGCTCCCGACGCCGTCTATAGACACACGGACAGACAGCTCCCGACGCAGTCTATCGCTCGCTCTAGGCGCCGTCTATCGCTCGCTCCCGACGCCGTCTATCGCTCGCTCCCGACGCCGTCTATAGACAGACAGACAGACAGCTCCCGACGCCGTCTATCGCTCGCTCCCGACGCCGTCTATAGACACACGGACAGACAGCTCCCGACGCGTCTATCGCTCGCTCTACGGCTCCCGACGCCGTCTATCGCTCGCTCCCGACGCCGTCTATAGACAGACAGACAGACAGCTCCCGACCCGTCTATCGCCATCCGACGCCCTCTATAGACAGACAGACAGACAGCTCTCGACGCCGTCTATCACTCGCTCACGACGCCGTCTATCGCTCGCTCCCGACGCCGTCTATACACAGACAGACAGACAGCTCCCGGCGCCGTCTATCGCTCGCTCCCGACGCCGTCTATAGACAGACAAACAGATAGCTCCCGACGCCGTCTATCGCGCGCTCCCGACGCCGTCTATCGCTCGCTCCCGACGCCGTCTATAGACAGACAGACAGACAGACAGCTCCCGACACCGTCCATAGACAGACAGACAGACAGCTGCCGACGCCGTCTATCGCTCGCTACCGACGCCGTCTATCGCTCGCTCCCGACGCCGTCTATATACAGACCGACAAACAGCTCCCGACGCCGTCTATCGCTCGCTCACGTCGACGTCAATCGCTCGCTCCCGACGCCGTCTATAGCCAGACAGACAGACAGCTCCGGACGCCGTCCATAGACAGACAGACAAACAGCTCCCGACGCCCTCTATCGCTCGCTACCGTCGACGTCAATCGCTCGCTCCCGACGCCGTCTATAGACAGACAGACAGACCGCACACGACGACGTCTATCGCTCGTTCCCGGCGCCATCTATCGCTCGCTCTCGACGCCGTCTATAGACAGACACACAGACAGCTCCCGACGCCGTCTATCGCTCGCTCCCGGCGCCGTCTATCGCTCGCTCCCGACGCCGTCTATCGCTCGCTCCCGACTGCCGTCTATCGCTCACTCCCGACGCCGTCTATAGATAAACAGACAGACAGCTCCCGACGCCGTCTATCGCCCGCTCCCGACGCCGTCTATCGCTCGCTCCCAACGCCGTCTGTCGCTCGCTCCCGACGACGTCTATAGACAGACAGACAGACAGACAGCTCCCGACGCCGTCTATCGCTCGCTCCCGACGCCGTCTATAGACAGACAGACAGACAGCTCCCGAGGCCGTCTATCGCTCGTTCCCGACGCCGTCTATAGACATACAGACAGACAGCTCCCGACGCCGTCTATCGCTCGCTTCCGACGCCGTCTATCGCCCACTCCCGACGCCGTCTATAGACAGACTGACAGACAGCTCCCGACGCCGACGATCGCTCGCTCCCCCGCCGTCTATCGCTCGCTCCCGACGCCGTTTTTAGACAGACAGACAGACAGCTCCCGACGTCGTCTACCGCTCGCTCCCGGCGCCGTCTATCTCTCGCTCCCGACGCCGTCTATCGCTCGCTCCCGACGCCATCTATCGCTCGCTCCCGAAGCCGGCTATAGACAGACAGACAGACAGCTCCCGACGCCGTCTATAGACAAACAGACCGATAGTGCTCCCGACGCCGTCTATAGACAGACAGACAGACAGCTCCCGACGCCGTCTATCGCTCGCTCCCGACGCCGTCTATCGACCAGCGCTCCCGACGCCGTCTATCGCTCGCTCCCGACGCCGTCTATCGCTCGCTCCCGACGCCGTCTATAGACAGACAGACAGAACTGCTCCCGACGCCGTCTATAGACAAACAACGATAGCTCCCGACGCCGTCTTATAGACAGACAGACAGACAGCTCCCGACGCCGTCTATCGCTCGCTCCCGACGCCGTCTATAAACAGACATACAGACAGCTCCCGATGCCGTCTATCGCTCGCTCCCGACGCCGTCTATAGACAGACAGACAGACAGCTCCCGACGCCGTCTATCGCTCGCTCCCGTCGACGTCAATCGCTCGCTCCCGACGCCGTCTATAGACAGACAGACAGACAGACAGCTCCCGACGCCGTCTATTGCTCGCTCCCGACGCCGTCTCTAGACAGACAGACAGACAGCTCCCGACGCCGTCTATCGCTCCCTCCCGACGCCGTCTATAGACGCCGACGCCGTCTATAGACAGACAGACAGACAGCTCCCGACGCCGTCTATCGCTCGATCCCGACGCCATCTCTAGACAGACAGACAGACAGCTCCCGACGCCGTCTATCGCTCGCTCCCGACGCCGTCTATAGACAGACAGACAGACAGCTCCCGACGCCGTCTATCGCTCGCTCCCGACGCCGTCTATCGCTCGCTCCCGACGCCGTCTATAGACAGACAGACAGACAGCTCCCCACGCCGTCTATCACTCGCTCCCGCCCGCCGTCTATCGCTCGCTCCCGACGCCGTCCTATAGACAGACAGACAGACAGCCCCCGACGCCGTCTATCGCTCGATCCCGACTGCCGTCTATCGCTCGCTCCCGACGCCGTCTATATACAGACAGACAAACAGCCCCCCACGCCGTCTATCGCTCGATCCCGACTGCCGTCTATCGCTCGCTCCCGACGCCGTCTATATACAGACAGACAAACAGCCCCCACGCCGTCTATCGCTCGATCCACGACTGCCGTCTATCGCTCGCTCCCGACGCCGTCTATATACAGACAGACAAACAGACCCCCAGCGCCGATCGGCAGCCGGATCGACAGCGACCGGCGGCCGTCTATCGGCGAGCGCCCGACGGACCGGGTGCCGGGTGCCCGGGGTGCTCGGGCGCGGCCAGCGAGCGATAGACGGCAGCCGGGAGCGGCAGCGACCGGCGGCCGTCTATCGGCGAGCGCCCGACGGACCGGGTGCCGGGTGCCCGGGGTGCTCGGGCGCGGCCAGCGAGCGATAGACGGCAGCCGGGAGCGGCAGCGACCGGCGGCCGTCTATCGGCGAGCGCCCGACGGCCCGGGTGCCGGGTGTCCCGGGGTGCTCGGGCGCGGCCAGCGAGCGATAGACGGCAGCCGGGAGCGGCAGCGACCGGCGGCCGTCTATCGGCGAGCGCCCGACGGACCGGGTGCCGGGTGCCCGGGGTGCTCGGGCGCGGCCAGCGAGCGATAGACGGCAGCCGGGAGCGGCAGCGACCGGCGGCCGTCGGACCGGGAGCGGCAGCGCCCGACGGACCGGGTGCCGGGTGCCCGGGGTGCTCGGGCGCGGCCAGCGAGCGATAGACGACAGCCGGGAGCGGCAGCGACCGGCGGCCGTCTATCGGCGAGCGCCCGACGGCCCGGGTGCCGGGTGTCCGGGGTGCTCGGGCGCGGCCAGCGAGCGATAGACGGCAGCCGGGAGCGGCAGCGACCGGCGGCCGTCTATCGGCGAGCGCCCGACGGCCCGGGTGCCGGGCGTCCGGGGTGCTCGGGCGCGGCCAGCGAGCGATAGACGGCAGCCGGGAGCGGCAGCGACCGGCGGCCGTCTATCGGCGAGCGCCCGACGGCCCGGGTGCCGGGTGTCCGGGGTGCTCGGGCGCGGCCAGCGAGCGATGGACGGCAGCCGGGAGCGGCAGCGACCGGCGGCCGTCTATCGGCGAGCGCCCGACGGCCCGGGTGCCGGGTGTCCCGGGGTGCTCGGGCGCGGCCAGCGAGCGATAGACGGCAGCCGGGAGCGGCAGCGACCGGCGGCCGTCTATCGGCGAGCGCCCGACGGCCCGGGTGCCGGGTGTCCGGGGTGCTCGGGCGCGGCCAGCGAGCGATGGACGGCAGCCGGGAGCGGCAGCGACCGGCGGCCGTCTATCGGCGAGCGCCCGACGGCCCGGGTGCCGGGTGTCCGGGGTGCTCGGGCGCGGCCAGCGAGCGATAGACGGCAGCCGGGAGCGGCAGCGACCGGCGGCCGTCTATCGGCGAGCGCCCGACGGCCCGGGTGCCGGGTGTCCGGGGTGCTCGGGCGCGGCCAGCGAGCGATAGACGGCAGCCGGGAGCGGCAGCGACCGGCGGCCGTCTATCGGCGAGCGCCCGACGGCCCGGGTGCCGGCTGTCCGGGGTGCTCGGGCGCGGCCAGCGAGCGATGGACGGCAGCCGGGAGCGGCAGCGACCGGCGGCCGTCTATCGGCGAGCGCCCGACGGACCGGGTGCCGGGTGCCCGGGGTGCTCGGGCGCGGCCAGCGAGCGATGGACGGCAGCCGGGAGCGGCAGCGACCGGCGGCCGTCTATCGGCGAGCGCCCGACGGACCGGGTGCCGGCTGTCCGGGGTGCTCGGGCGCGGCCAGCGAGCGATGGACGGCAGCCGGGAGCGGCAGCGACCGGCGGCCGTCTATCGGCGAGCGCCCGACGGCCCGGGTGCCGGCTGTCCGGGGTGCTCGGGCGCGGCCAGCGAGCGATGGACGGCAGCCGGGAGCGGCAGCGACCGGCGGCCGTCTATCGGCGAGCGCCCGACGGCCCGGGTGCCGGCTGTCCGGGGTGCTCGGGCGCGGCCAGCGAGCGATGGACGGCAGCCGGGAGCGGCAGCGACCGGCGGCCGTCTATCGGCGAGCGCCCGACGGCCCGGGTGCCGGCTGTCCGGGGTGCTCGGGCGCGGCCAGCGAGCGATGGACGGCAGCCGGGAGCGGACAGCGACCGGCGGCCGTCTATCGGCGAGCGCCAGACGGCCCGGGTGCCGGCTGTCCGGGGCGGCCAGCGAGCGATGGACGGCAGCCGGGAGCGGACAGCGACCGGCGGCCGTCTATCGGCGAGCGCCAGACGGCCCGGGTGCCGGCTGTCCGGGGCGGCCAGCGAGCGATGGACGGCAGCCGGGAGCGGCAGCGACCGGCGGCCGTCTATCGGCGAGCGCCCGACGGCCCGGGTGCCGGCTGTCCGGGGCGGCCAGCGAGCGATGGACGGCAGCCGGGAGCGGCAGCGACCGGCGGCCGTCTATCGGCGAGCGCCCGACGGCCCGGGTGCCGGCTGTCCGGGGTGCTCGGGCGCGGCCAGCGAGCGATGGACGGCAGCCGGGAGCGGCAGCGACCGGCGGCCGTCTATCGGCGAGCGCCAGACGGCCCGGGTGCCGGCTGTCCGGGGCGGCCAGCGAGCGATGGACGGCAGCCGGGAGCGGCAGCGACCGGCGGCCGTCTATCGGCGAGCGCCCGACGGCCCGGGTGCCGGCTGTCCGGGGTGCTCGGGCGCGGCCAGCGAGCGATGGACGGCAGCCGGGAGCGGCAGCGACCGGCGGCCGTCTATCGGCGAGCGCCCGACGGCCCGGGTGCCGGCTGTCCGGGGTGCTCGGGCGCGGCCAGCGAGCGATGGACGGCAGCCGGGAGCGGCAGCGACCGGCGGCCGTCTATCGGCGAGCGCCCGACGGCCCGGGTGCCGGCTGTCCGGGGTGCTCGGGCGCGGCCAGCGAGCGATGGACGGCAGCCGGGAGCGGCAGCGACCGGCGGCCGTCTATCGGCGAGCGCCCGACGGCCCGGGTGCCGGCTGTCCGGGGTGCTCGGGCGCGGCCAGCGAGCGATGGACGGCAGCCGGGAGCGGCAGCGACCGGCGGCCGTCTATCGGCGAGCGCCCGACGGCCCGGGTGCCGGCTGTCCGGGGTGCTCGGGCGCGGCCAGCGAGCGATGGACGGCAGCCGGGAGCGGCAGCGACCGGCGGCCGTCTATCGGCGAGCGCCCGACGGCCCGGGTGCCGGCTGTCCGGGGTGCTCGGGCGCGGCCAGCGAGCGATGGACGGCAGCCGGGAGCGGCAGCGACCGGCGGCCGTCTATCGGCGAGCGCCCGACGGCCCGGGTGCCGGCTGTCCGGGGTGCTCGGGCGCGGCCAGCGAGCGATGGACGGCAGCCGGGAGCGGCAGCGACCGGCGGCCGTCTATCGGCGAGCGCCCGACGGCCCGGGTGCCGGCTGTCCGGGGTGCTCGGGCGCGGCCAGCGAGCGATGGACGGCAGCCGGGAGCGGCAGCGACCGGCGGCCGTCTATCGGCGAGCGCCCGACGGCCCGGGTGCCGGCTGTCCGGGGTGCTCGGGCGCGGCCAGCGAGCGATGGACGGCAGCCGGGAGCGGCAGCGACCGGCGGCCGTCTATCGGCGAGCGCCCGACGGCCCGGGTGCCGGCTGTCCGGGGTGCTCGGGCGCGGCCAGCGAGCGATGGACGGCAGCCGGGAGCGGCAGCGACCGGCGGCCGTCTATCGGCGAGCGCCCGACGGCCCGGGTGCCGGCTGTCCGGGGTGCTCGGGCGCGGCCAGCGAGCGATGGACGGCAGCCGGGAGCGGCAGCGACCGGCGGCCGTCTATCGGCGAGCGCCCGACGGCCCGGGTGCCGGCTGTCCGGGGTGCTCGGGCGCGGCCAGCGAGCGATGGACGGCAGCCGGGAGCGGCAGCGACCGGCGGCCGTCTATCGGCGAGCGCCCGACGGCCCGGGTGCCGGCTGTCCGGGGTGCTCGGGCGCGGCCAGCGAGCGATGGACGGCAGCCGGGAGCGGCAGCGACCGGCGGCCGTCTATCGGCGAGCGCCCGACGGCCCGGGTGCCGGCTGTCCGGGGTGCTCGGGCGCGGCCAGCGAGCGATGGACGGCAGCCGGGAGCGGCAGCGACCGGCGGCCGTCTATCGGCGAGCGCCCGACGGCCCGGGTGCCGGCTGTCCGGGGTGCTCGGGCGCGGCCAGCGAGCGATGGACGGCAGCCGGGAGCGGCAGCGACCGGCGGCCGTCTATCGGCGAGCGCCCGACGGCCCGGGTGCCGGCTGTCCGGGGTGCTCGGGCGCGGCCAGCGAGCGATGGACGGCAGCCGGGAGCGGCAGCGACCGGCGGCCGTCTATCGGCGAGCGCCCGACGGCCCGGGTGCCGGCTGTCCGGGGTGCTCGGGCGCGGCCAGCGAGCGATGGACGGCAGCCGGGAGCGGCAGCGACCGGCGGCCGTCTATCGGCGAGCGCCCGACGGCCCGGGTGCCGGCTGTCCGGGGTGCTCGGGCGCGGCCAGCGAGCGATGGACGGCAGCCGGGAGCGGCAGCGACCGGCGGCCGTCTATCGGCGAGCGCCCGACGGCCCGGGTGCCGGCTGTCCGGGGTGCTCGGGCGCGGCCAGCGAGCGATGGACGGCAGCCGGGAGCGGCAGCGACCGGCGGCCGTCTATCGGCGAGCGCCCGACGGCCCGGGTGCCGGCTGTCCGGGGTGCTCGGGCGCGGCCAGCGAGCGATGGACGGCAGCCGGGAGCGGCAGCGACCGGCGGCCGTCTATCGGCGAGCGCCCGACGGCCCGGGTGCCGGCTGTCCGGGGTGCTCGGGCGCGGCCAGCGAGCGATGGACGGCAGCCGGGAGCGGCAGCGACCGGCGGCCGTCTATCGGCGAGCGCCCGACGGCCCGGGTGCCGGCTGTCCGGGGTGCTCGGGCGCGGCCAGCGAGCGATGGACGGCAGCCGGGAGCGGCAGCGACCGGCGGCCGTCTATCGGCGAGCGCCCGACGGCCCGGGTGCCGGCTGTCCGGGGTGCTCGGGCGCGGCCAGCGAGCGATGGACGGCAGCCGGGAGCGGCAGCGACCGGCGGCCGTCTATCGGCGAGCGCCCGACGGCCCGGGTGCCGGCTGTCCGGGGTGCTCGGGCGCGGCCAGCGAGCGATGGACGGCAGCCGGGAGCGGCAGCGACCGGCGGCCGTCTATCGGCGAGCGCCCGACGGCCCGGGTGCCGGCTGTCCGGGGTGCTCGGGCGCGGCCAGCGAGCGATGGACGGCAGCCGGGAGCGGCAGCGACCGGCGGCCGTCTATCGGCGAGCGCCCGACGGCCCGGGTGCCGGCTGTGCCGGGGTGCTCGGGCGCGGCCAGCGAGCGATGGACGGCAGCCGGGAGCGGCAGCGACCGGCGGCCGTCTATCGGCGAGCGCCCGACGGCCCGGGTGCCGGCTGTCCGGGGTGCTCGGGCGCGGCCAGCGAGCGATGGACGGCAGCCGGGAGCGGCAGCGACCGGCGGCCGTCTATCGGCGAGCGCCCGACGGCCCGGGTGCCGGCTGTCCGGGGTGCTCGGGCGCGGCCAGCGAGCGATGGACGGCAGCCGGGAGCGGCAGCGACCGGCGGCCGTCTATCGGCGAGCGCCCGACGGCCCGGGTGCCGGCTGTCCGGGGTGCTCGGGCGCGGCCAGCGAGCGATGGACGGCAGCCGGGAGCGGCAGCGACCGGCGGCCGTCTATCGGCGAGCGCCCGACGGCCCGGGTGCCGGCTGTCCGGGGTGCTCGGGCGCGGCCAGCGAGCGATGGACGGCAGCCGGGAGCGGCAGCGACCGGCGGCCGTCTATCGGCGAGCGCCCGACGGCCCGGGTGCCGGGTGTCCGGGGTGCTCGGGCGCGGCCAGCGAGCGATGGACGGCAGCCGGGAGCGGCAGCGACCGGCGGCCGTCTATCGGCGAGCGCCCGACGGCCCGGGTGCCGGCTGTCCGGGGTGCTCGGGCGCGGCCAGCGAGCGATGGACGGCAGCCGGGAGCGGCAGCGACCGGCGGCCGTCTATCGGCGAGCGCCCGACGGCCCGGGTGCCGGCTGTCCGGGGTGCTCGGGCGCGGCCAGCGAGCGATGGACGGCAGCCGGGAGCGGCAGCGACCGGCGGCCGTCTATCGGCGAGCGCCCGACGGCCCGGGTGCCGGCTGTCCGGGGTGCTCGGGCGCGGCCAGCGAGCGATGGACGGCAGCCGGGAGCGGCAGCGACCGGCGGCCGTCTATCGGCGAGCGCCCGACGGCCCGGGTGCCGGCTGTCCGGGGTGCTCGGGCGCGGCCAGCGAGCGATGGACGGCAGCCGGGAGCGGCAGCGACCGGCGGCCGTCTATCGGCGAGCGCCCGACGGCCCGGGTGCCGGGTGTCCGGGGTGCTCGGGCGCGGCCAGCGAGCGATGGACGGCAGCCGGGAGCGGCAGCGACCGGCGGCCGTCTATCGGCGAGCGCCCGACGGCCCGGGTGCCGGGTGTCCGGGGTGCTCGGGCGCGGCCAGCGAGCGATAGACGGCAGCCGGGAGCGGCAGCGACCGGCGGCCGTCTATCGGCGAGCGCCCGACGGCCCGGGTGCCGGCTGTCCGGGGTGCTCGGGCGCGGCCAGCGAGCGATAGACGGCAGCCGGGAGCGGCAGCGACCGGCGGCCGTCTATCGGCGAGCGCCCGACGGCCCGGGTGCCGGGTGTCCGGGGTGCTCGGGCGCGGCCAGCGAGCGATAGACGGCAGCCGGGAGCGGCAGCGACCGGCGGCCGTCTATCGGCGAGCGCCCGACGGCCCGGGTGCCGGGCGTCCGGGGTGCTCGGGCGCGGCCAGCGAGCGATAGACGGCAGCCGGGAGCGGCAGCGACCGGCGGCCGTCTATCGGCGAGCGCCCGACGGCCCGGGTGCCGGGTGTCCGGGGTGCTCGGGCGCGGCCAGCGAGCGATAGACGGCAGCCGGGAGCGGCAGCGACCGGCGGCCGTCTATCGGCGAGCGCCCGACGGCCCGGGTGCCGGGTGTCCGGGGTGCTCGGGCGCGGCCAGCGAGCGATAGACGGCAGCCGGGAGCGGCAGCGACCGGCGGCCGTCTATCGGCGAGCGCCCGACGGCCCGGGTGCCGGGTGTCCGGGGTGCTCGGGCGCGGCCAGCGAGCGATAGACGGCAGCCGGGAGCGGCAGCGACCGGCGGCCGTCTATCGGCGAGCGCCCGACGGCCCGGGTGCCGGGCGTCCGGGGTGCTCGGGCGCGGCCAGCGAGCGATAGACGGCAGCCGGGAGCGGCAGCGACCGGCGGCCGTCTATCGGCGAGCGCCCGACGGCCCGGGTGCCGGGCGTCCGGGGTGCTCGGGCGCGGCCAGCGAGCGATAGACGGCAGCCGGGAGCGGCAGCGACCGGCGGCCGTCTATCGGCGAGCGCCCGACGGCCCGGGTGCCGGGTGTCCGGGGTGCTCGGGCGCGGCCAGCGAGCGATAGACGGCAGCCGGGAGCGGCAGCGACCGGCGGCCGTCTATCGGCGAGCGCCCGACGGCCCGGGTGCCGGGTGTCCGGGGTGCTCGGGCGCGGCCAGCGAGCGATAGACGGCAGCCGGGAGCGGCAGCGACCGGCGGCCGTCTATCGGCGAGCGCCCGACGGCCCGGGTGCCGGGCGTCCGGGGTGCTCGGGCGCGGCCAGCGAGCGATAGACGGCAGCCGGGAGCGGCAGCGACCGGCGGCCGTCTATCGGCGAGCGCCCGACGGCCCGGGTGCCGGGTGTCCGGGGTGCTCGGGCGCGGCCAGCGAGCGATAGACGGCAGCCGGGAGCGACAGCGACCGGCGGCCGTCTATCGGCGAGCGCCCGACGGCCCGGGTGCCGGGTGTCCGGGGTGCTCGGGCGCGGCCAGCGAGCGATAGACGGCAGCCGGGAGCGACAGCGACCGGCGGCCGTCTATCGGCGAGCGCCCGACGGCCCGGGTGCCGGGTGTCCGGGGTGCTCGGGCGCGGCCAGCGAGCGATAGACGGCAGCCGGGAGCGGCAGCGACCGGCGGCCGTCTATCGGCGAGCGCCCGACGGCCCGGGTGCCGGGCGTCCGGGGTGCTCGGGCGCGGCCAGCGAGCGATAGACGGCAGCCGGGAGCGGCAGCGACCGGCGGCCGTCTATCGGCGAGCGCCCGACGGCCCGGGTGCCGGGTGTCCGGGGTGCTCGGGCGCGGCCAGCGAGCGATAGACGGCAGCCGGGAGCGGCAGCGACCGGCGGCCGTCTATCGGCGAGCGCCCGACGGCCCGGGTGCCGGGCGTCCGGGGTGCTCGGGCGCGGCCAGCGAGCGATAGACGGCAGCCGGGAGCGGCAGCGACCGGCGGCCGTCTATCGGCGAGCGCCCGACGGCCCGGGTGCCGGGTGTCCGGGGTGCTCGGGCGCGGCCAGCGAGCGATAGACGGCAGCCGGGAGCGGCAGCGACCGGCGGCCGTCTATCGGCGAGCGCCCGACGGCCCGGGTGCCGGGCGTCCGGGGTGCTCGGGCGCGGCCAGCGAGCGATAGACGGCAGCCGGGAGCGGCAGCGACCGGCGGCCGTCTATCGGCGAGCGCCCGACGGCCCGGGTGCCGGGCGTCCGGGGTGCTCGGGCGCGGCCAGCGAGCGATAGACGGCAGCCGGGAGCGGCAGCGACCGGCGGCCGTCTATCGGCGAGCGCCCGACGGCCCGGGTGCCGGGCGTCCGGGGTGCTCGGGCGCGGCCAGCGAGCGATAGACGGCAGCCGGGAGCGGCAGCGACCGGCGGCCGTCTATCGGCGAGCGCCCGACGGCCCGGGTGCCGGGCGTCCGGGGTGCTCGGGCGCGGCCAGCGAGCGATAGACGGCAGCCGGGAGCGGCAGCGACCGGCGGCCGTCTATCGGCGAGCGCCCGACGGCCCGGGTGCCGGGCGTCCGGGGTGCTCGGGCGCGGCCAGCGAGCGATAGACGGCAGCCGGGAGCGGCAGCGACCGGCGGCCGTCTATCGGCGAGCGCCCGACGGCCCGGGTGCCGGGCGTCCGGGGTGCTCGGGCGCGGCCAGCGAGCGATAGACGGCAGCCGGGAGCGGCAGCGACCGGCGGCCGTCTATCGGCGAGCGCCCGACGGCCCGGGTGCCGGGTGTCCGGGGTGCTCGGGCGCGGCCAGCGAGCGATAGACGGCAGCCGGGAGCGGCAGCGACCGGCGGCCGTCTATCGGCGAGCGCCCGACGGCCCGGGTGCCGGGTGTCCGGGGTGCTCGGGCGCGGCCAGCGAGCGATAGACGGCAGCCGGGAGCGGCAGCGACCGGCGGCCGTCTATCGGCGAGCGCCCGACGGCCCGGGTGCCGGGCGTCCGGGGTGCTCGGGCGCGGCCAGCGAGCGATAGACGGCAGCCGGGAGCGGCAGCGACCGGCGGCCGTCTATCGGCGAGCGCCCGACGGCCCGGGTGCCGGGTGTCCGGGGTGCTCGGGCGCGGCCAGCGAGCGATAGACGGCAGCCGGGAGCGGCAGCGACCGGCGGCCGTCTATCGGCGAGCGCCCGACGGCCCGGGTGCCGGGTGTCCGGGGTGCTCGGGCGCGGCCAGCGAGCGATAGACGGCAGCCGGGAGCGGCAGCGACCGGCGGCCGTCTATCGGCGAGCGCCCGACGGCCCGGGTGCCGGGTGTCCGGGGTGCTCGGGCGCGGCCAGCGAGCGATAGACGGCAGCCGGGAGCGGCAGCGACCGGCGGCCGTCTATCGGCGAGCGCCCGACGGCCCGGGTGCCGGGCGTCCGGGGTGCTCGGGCGCGGCCAGCGAGCGATAGACGGCAGCCGGGAGCGGCAGCGACCGGCGGCCGTCTATCGGCGAGCGCCCGACGGCCCGGGTGCCGGGTGCCCGGGGTGCTCGGGCGCGGCCAGCGAGCGATAGACGGCAGCCGGGAGCGGCAGCGACCGGCGGCCGTCTATCGGCGAGCGCCCGACGGCCCGGGTGCCGGGTGTCCGGGGTGCTCGGGCGCGGCCAGCGAGCGATAGACGGCAGCCGGGAGCGGCAGCGACCGGCGGCCGTCTATCGGCGAGCGCCCGACGGCCCGGGTGCCGGCTGTCCGGGGTGCTCGGGCTGCGGCCAGCGAGCGATAGACGGCAGCCGGGAGCGGCAGCGACCGGCGGCCGTCTATCGGCGAGCGCCCGACGGCCCGGGTGCCGGGTGTCCGGGGTGCTCGGGCGCGGCCAGCGAGCGATAGACGGCAGCCGGGAGCGGCAGCGACCGGCGGCCGTCTATCGGCGAGCGCCCGACGGCCCGGGTGCCGGGCGTCCGGGGTGCTCGGGCGCGGCCAGCGAGCGATAGACGGCAGCCGGGAGCGGCAGCGACCGGCGGCCGTCTATCGGCGAGCGCCCGACGGCCTTGGGTGCCGGGCGTCCGGGGTGCTCGGGCGCGGCCAGCGAGCGATAGACGGCAGCCGGGAGCGGCAGCGACCGGCGGCCGTCTATCGGCGAGCGCCCGACGGCCTTGGGTGCCGGGTGTCCGGGGTGCTCGGGCGCGGCCAGCGAGCGATAGACGGCAGCCGGGAGCGGCAGCGACCGGCGGCCGTCTATCGGCGAGCGCCCGACGGCCTTGGGTGCCGGGCGTCCGGGGTGCTCGGGCGCGGCCAGCGAGCGATAGACGGCAGCCGGGAGCGGCAGCGACCGGCGGCCGTCTATCGGCGAGCGCCCGACGGCCCGGGTGCCGGGCGTCCGGGGTGCTCGGGCGCGGCCAGCGAGCGATAGACGGCAGCCGGGAGCGGCAGCGACCGGCGGCCGTCTATCGGCGAGCGCCCGACGGCCCGGGTGCCGGGTGTCCCGGGGTGCTCGGGCGCGGCCAGCGAGCGATAGACGGCAGCCGGGAGCGGCAGCGACCGGCGGCCGTCTATCGGCGAGCGCCCGACGGCCCGGGTGCCGGGTGTCCCGGGGTGCTCGGGCGCGGCCAGCGAGCGATAGACGGCAGCCGGGAGCGGCAGCGACCGGCGGCCGTCTATCGGCGAGCGCCCGACGGCCCGGGTGCCGGGTGCCCGGGGTGCTCGGGCGCGGCCAGCGAGCGATAGACGGCAGCCGGGAGCGGCAGCGACCGGCGGCCGTCTATCGGCGAGCGCCCGACGGCCCGGGTGCCGGGTGTCCGGGGTGCTCGGGCGCGGCCAGCGAGCGATAGACGGCAGCCGGGAGCGGCAGCGACCGGCGGCCGTCTATCGGCGAGCGCCCGACGGCCCGGGTGCCGGGTGCCCGGGGTGCTCGGGCGCGGCCAGCGAGCGATAGACGGCAGCCGGGAGCGGCAGCGACCGGCGGCCGTCTATCGGCGAGCGCCCGACGGCCCGGGTGCCGGGTGCCCGGGGTGCTCGGGCGCGGCCAGCGAGCGATAGACGGCAGCCGGGAGCGGCAGCGACCGGCGGCCGTCTATCGGCGAGCGCCCGACGGCCCGGGTGCCGGGTGCCCGGGGTGCTCGGGCGCGGCCAGCGAGCGATAGACGGCAGCCGGGAGCGGCAGCGACCGGCGGCCGTCTATCGGCGAGCGCCCGACGGCCCGGGTGCCGGGTGCCCGGGGTGCTCGGGCGCGGCCAGCGAGCGATAGACGGCAGCCGGGAGCGGCAGCGACCGGCGGCCGTCTATCGGCGAGCGCCCGACGGCCCGGGTGCCGGGTGCCCGGGGTGCTCGGGCGCGGCCAGCGAGCGATAGACGGCAGCCGGGAGCGGCAGCGACCGGCGGCCGTCTATCGGCGAGCGCCCGACGGCCCGGGTGCCGGGTGCCCGGGGTGCTCGGGCGCGGCCAGCGAGCGATAGACGGCAGCCGGGAGCGGCAGCGACCGGCGGCCGTCTATCGGCGAGCGCCCGACGGCCCGGGTGCCGGGTGTCCCGGGGTGCTCGGGCGCGGCCAGCGAGCGATAGACGGCAGCCGGGAGCGGCAGCGACCGGCGGCCGTCTATCGGCGAGCGCCCGACGGCCCGGGTGCCGGGTGCCCGGGGTGCTCGGGCGCGGCCAGCGAGCGATAGACGGCAGCCGGGAGCGGCAGCGACCGGCGGCCGTCTATCGGCGAGCGCCCGACGGCCCGGGTGCCGGGTGCCCGGGGTGCTCGGGCGCGGCCAGCGAGCGATAGACGGCAGCCGGGAGCGGCAGCGACCGGCGGCCGTCTATCGGCGAGCGCCCGACGGCCCGGGTGCCGGGTGCCCGGGGTGCTCGGGCGCGGCCAGCGAGCGATAGACGGCAGCCGGGAGCGGCAGCGACCGGCGGCCGTCTATCGGCGAGCGCCCGACGGCCCGGGTGCCGGGTGCCCGGGGTGCTCGGGCGCGGCCAGCGAGCGATAGACGGCAGCCGGGAGCGGCAGCGACCGGCGGCCGTCTATCGGCGAGCGCCCGACGGCCCGGGTGCCGGGTGCCCGGGGTGCTCGGGCGCGGCCAGCGAGCGATAGACGGCAGCCGGGAGCGGCAGCGACCGGCGGCCGTCTATCGGCGAGCGCCCGACGGCCCGGGTGCCGGGTGCCCGGGGTGCTCGGGCGCGGCCAGCGAGCGATAGACGGCAGCCGGGAGCGGCAGCGACCGGCGGCCGTCTATCGGCGAGCGCCCGACGGCCCGGGTGCCGGGTGCCCGGGGTGCTCGGGCGCGGCCAGCGAGCGATAGACGGCAGCCGGGAGCGGCAGCGACCGGCGGCCGTCTATCGGCGAGCGCCCGACGGCCCGGGTGCCGGGTGCCCGGGGTGCTCGGGCGCGGCCAGCGAGCGATAGACGGCAGCCGGGAGCGGCAGCGACCGGCGGCCGTCTATCGGCGAGCGCCGACGGCCCGGGTGCCGGGTGCCCGGGGTGCTCGGGCGCGGCCAGCGAGCGATAGACGGCAGCCGGGAGCGGCAGCGACCGGCGGCCGTCTATCGGCGAGCGCCCGACGGCCCGGGTGCCGGGTGCCCGGGGTGCTCGGGCGCGGCCAGCGAGCGATAGACGGCAGCCGGGAGCGGCAGCGACCGGCGGCCGTCTATCGGCGAGCGCCCGACGGCCCGGGTGCCGGGTGCCCGGGGTGCTCGGGCGCGGCCAGCGAGCGATAGACGGCAGCCGGGAGCGGCAGCGACCGGCGGCCGTCTATCGGCGAGCGCCCGACGGCCCGGGTGCCGGGTGCCCGGGGTGCTCGGGCGCGGCCAGCGAGCGATAGACGGCAGCCGGGAGCGGCAGCGACCGGCGGCCGTCTATCGGCGAGCGCCTGACGGCCCGGTGCCGGGTGCCCGGGGTGCTCGGGCGGGCCAGCGAGCGATAGGACGGCAGCCGGGACTTGGACTTGGACTTGGACTTGGACTTGGACTTGGACTTGGACTTGGACTTGGACTTGGACTTGGACTGGGACTTGGACTTGGACTTGGACTTGGACTTGGACTTGGACTTGGACTTGGACTTGGACTTGGACTTGGACTTGGACTTGGACTTGGACTTGGACTTGGACTTGGACTTGGACTTGGACTTGGACTTGGACTTGGACTTGGACTTGGACTTGACTTGGACTTGGACTTGGACTTGGACTTGGACTTGGACTTGGACTTGGACTTGGACTTGGACTTGGACTTGGACTTGGACTTGGACTTGGACTTGGACTTGGACTTGGACTTGGACTTGGACTTGGACTTGGACTTGGACTTGGACTTGGACTTGGACTTGGACTTGGACTTGGACTTGGACTTGGACTTGGACTTGGACTTGGGACTTGGACTTGGACTTGGACTTGGACTTGGACTTGGACTTGGACTTGGACTTGGACTTGGACTTGGACTTGGACTTGGACTTGGACTTGGACTTGGACTTGGACTTGGACTTGGACTTGGGACTTGGACTTGGACTTGGACTTGGACTTGGACTTGGACTTGGACTTGGACTTGGACTTGGACTTGGACTTGGACTTGGACTTGGACTTGGACTTGGACTTGGACTTGGACTTGGACTTGGACTTGGACTTGGACTTGGACTTGGACTTGGACTTGGACTTGGACTTGGACTTGGACTTGGACTTGGACTTGGACTTGGACTTGGACTTGGACTTGGACTTGGACTTGGACTTGGACTTGGACTTGGACTTGGACTTGGACTTGGACTTGGACTTGGACTTGGACTTGGACTTGGACTTGGACTTGGACTTGGACTTGGACTTGGACTTGGACTTGGACTTGGACTTGGACTTGGACTTGGACTTGGACTTGGACTTGGACTTGGACTTGGACTTGGACTTGGACTTGGACTTGGACTTGGACTTGGACTTGGACTTGGACTTGGACTTGGACTTGGACTTGACTTGGACTTGGACTTGGACTTGGACTTGGACTTGGACTTGGACTTGGACTTGGACTTGGACTTGGACTTGGACTTGGACTTGGACTTGGACTTGGACTTGACTTGGACTTGGACTTGGACTTGGACTTGGACTTGGACTTGGACTTGGACTTGGACTTGGACTTGGACTTGGACTTGGACTTGGACTTGGACTTGGACTTGGACTTGGACTTGGACTTGGACTTGGACTTGGACTTGGACTTGGACTTGGACTTGAACTTGGACTTGGACTTGGACTTGGACTTGGACTTGGACTTGGACTTGGACTTGGACTTGGACTTGGACTTGGACTTGGACTTGGACTTGGACTTGGACTTGGACTTGGACTTGGACTTGGACTTGGACTTGGACTTGGACTTGGACTTGGACTTGGACTTGGACTTGACTTGGACTTGGACTTGGACTTGGACTTGGACTTGGACTTGGACTTGGACTTGGACTTGGACTTGGACTTGGACTTGGACTTGGACTTGGACTTGGACTTGGACTTGGACTTGGACTTGGACTTGGACTTGGACTTGGACTTGGACTTGGACTTGGACTTGGACTTGGACTTGGACTTGGACTTGGACTTGGACTTGGACTTGGACTTGGACTTGGACTTGGACTTGGACTTGGACTTGGACTTGGACTTGGACTTGGACTTGGACTTGGACTTGGACTTGGACTTGGACTTGGACTTGGACTTGGACTTGGACTTGGACTTGGACGTAGAACCTTAAATTCTTTCGGTACAAAGCTTTCAATATTTTCCCATCCGACCAGGCAACAAGACGTCCGACCAGATCCCGGCCACCTTCTCCCTCCCCTCTCATGTGGAATTGAAATACCGCCGAACCCGACCCGCAGTACGTGTCGCGTTCAAAGGCGGCATAAAAAAACACCATCAGCCTCGCATGTGGGCCAAAACAGAAGGTTGGGTCCCCATCCAGTTGTGAGGTCGTTGGCCCGGTGAAAGTTATAGACCCCGGCATACCGTCCTGACGGCCAGAGGCGATTTCACAACATACACGGCCTAAAGGGAATACAAAAATGCACTCCCACGAATCAAGAAAAACAACACAATCCGGAGCCCTGTGAGTGGCCAAAGGAGTGGAGGAGACGGGTCAAATCGAATCGAAGAAAACCGGAAGGCACAGAGAAAACGCTCGCTCTGAGACCCTCTCGCTCGATCTCGCTCTCGCTCGGGGACACTCACTCAGTCAGTCTCTCACGCACGGACGGAGCTCAGGCAGCGTCGAGACGACCGAAGAGGCCCGCCGAGCAACAAACATGTCAGTGCCATCGGTCTGCCATGACTTCCTTCTTCCAAACCGGTATATTTCCAATCACAGCTACTTTCCCCTCAACCTAATTCACTGTTGAATGGAGCGACACGTATTAAATGGGGGGGGGGCAATTACACTATGTGATGTGTGCGGTATGTGTGACACGGCCGGTGGCGCCTACGTCGCACGCCTAGCATAGAAGGTCAGAGTATGTAGGTATGCATGAGGAAGAAGTATGTCGCGTGCAAGAATGCAGAGGTGGGAGTTTGCGAGTAGTGTGTGTGTAAGCAGTGCGTGGGCGTAATGTGATGCGGTGTATATAAATATAAATATATTAGATTATGCATAGAAATACTGTGGTGGCCTTAGCAGAGACACGGAGCAGTTACCCAGCCATTGACGGGCAGGATTAGCGGTGAAAGGGAATACTTGGGATAAAGAAAGGTGGCATAGTTTGAAATAACGAGCAGGGGTACTATGCACACATCGGATCGTCACATCCTCTTCGGATCCACCTTGGGCTGGCGACAGGCTGCATATAATGTATGCATGTATGTGCATGTATCTGTATGTATCTGTACGTGATGTATCTTTGTATGATGGAGAGTTCGGCGCGTAAATCTGCTCCGAAAAATGGCGGGCACGCCGTGCGTCGGCGCCGCGCAGCTGGAGCAGCTGCGACGCATCAGCTGGGCGCGCGTGATCTGCTACAACGTCGACACCATCTCCGTCGTCCAGCCGGACGACTTCGTCGCCCAGTCGGAGACCAACAAGCTGACGCCCTGCGACGACATTCCCGCCGTTGGCCTGGGCTTCTGGCGCAGTGACACCTGAGCGGCGGGGGGGGGGGCGGGGGTGATGGCGTCCAGATGTGCGACTGGTGGAAGAATGCATGGGGAGGCGAAGGGACACGCCAGAGAGGAGTGCAGAATGTATGAATGTACGGAGACGCGAAGGGAACGCGTGGGAAGCCAACGATGGGTGCGGGGATGCGGGAATGTACGGAGACGCGAAGGAAACGCGTGGGGAGCCAACGATGGGTGCAGGAATGTGGGAATGTACGGTGACGCGAAGGAAACGCGAGGGGAGCCAACGATGGGTGCAGGAATGTGGGAATGTATGCGGAGGCGAAGGAATGCGCGAGGGTAGCCAGCGATGGGTGCAGGAATGCAGGAATGCATGGAATCCAGGAGGAATGCATGGAATTCGTGAGGGGTGCAGGCATGGGAAACAAGAATATGCAGGGGGAGCCAATGAGGGTGGAGGGATGCGTGAAGGAAGGGGATACGTGATACGGAAGAGAATGTGAAGTGAAGTGGAGACTGTGCCAAGCAGCCGAAAGTAATGTCTGCTTGACACCGGGATACGTGGACAGTGCGTGTGGTATGTTCGTATTTAAGTAACTGACGGAGAAAGAGAGATATAGAAAAGCTATCAGGCACAACATATGGCATGGGAAGACGGTGGCAGGTATGAGGTAAGTATAGAGGAGACGAAGCCGCGCTGCGGCATTCATGAAAGGCAGTGTGAAGAAGGAACGGTACATCGACAGGAAGCTATGAGAGGAAGAACATGAACGGGAAGCTGGGCGAGGAAGCATATGATCAAGAAGCTTGGCAATGAAAAACATGATCGGGAAGCTGGGTGAGGAAGACCGACAGCAATAGACCTGGTGCAGAGCAGTGTCTGGTGCAGAGCGGCGGGTAAAGAGGAAACGTTAGTTATGTCTAGATGTAGTGATCCAGGTCTAAATGTTGATGCCAGAGCTCGGACTTGTCACTGCACACTGGTGATGAGGGGATTCCAGAGTTCGGGCTCGAGACAGAAGCGGCACCGAGATACACAGAGGACGGGCATGATCAGCTGTCTGTTGCAGCTGTCTGCTGCAGCTGTCCGCTGCGCCTGTCTGTTGCAGCTGTCTGCTGCGGCTTTCTGTTCCAGCTGTCTGCTGCAGCTGGTGCTGCAGCGATACGTAGCACTGGTTGCATGTGCATGCTGTGACGCGATAAAAAAAATGGAGCAGACTTTGAAAGGTTCGGAAGGCAATAATTGCATGAAGAGTTAATTCATTGCATGCTATTTATATGGAAGGCAATAATTACACTGGCAGTTCGTACGCCTCGAATGAGCTGGAATGCGCCTGAAATCTCGCTTCATTTTGCGAAAACGATGTCGGCAGGTTGAATAGTGAATTGTTTGTGCTGTTGACACAAGTTTCTCACGGTTAGCACAACACGTGGGAACAGCACGTCGCTTTTTCTACGACTTTTTTCGCAGACGACTCGCATAATTTCACAACGCATGGCGAACAAACCTCTCGCATACGTCGTTCATTTCCTCAGCGATTCTATATTATAAATCATACCACACTATGTAACGATGCAATTGACGACATTTTCACAGCACAACTAATGTATCCAGACACGCCCACGATAGCAACCAGCGCCAGGGGACTCTAAGCAAGATCACGCAATCAAGATCCAGCAAGCAAGATGAACAACATAGCGATAATGTCGCGAACTATTGCAATGGTGACAATAATATCAAGTCTCTTGCTCGTGCCTATTAATGCATTACTCTCGAACAGTATCCTTAAATAACTCCCCGGAATGCAGCTGATGCATTTTTAGACGCGCCGAGTGCCACACTGATGCTTATGTCAGCACTGACTTTCCACAGATGCCAAAGTAACTGGTATTTGGGACTGGAACATGTGTCGCTGATTATGATATATGATACAGCATTACGGTTTCGTCGAGCAGGGCAGCGACAAACATACGTCCAAGATTGAGAGGTGCTCGTCTATACACAGCTTCGTTGCAAATGCAGCCTGCGTTTAACTTCTGGACAATGTCCCGCTCTAAAAGCGAGTGCCAACAATCTTCAGGTCAACCTTCGCAACCAACGACAGGCATGCTAAGCAAACAAAGCTGCCAAAGTTTGTTTGTATCGTTAAATCAATGGATAACCGGAGCACTGGGGCACAAATTGTTCCAAATGTCGCGTGAAAGGGGGGGAATCTCACTGTTAATGCTCCTATCCGCAACAGCCAATCGCAGCCGCCCGCCTATCAAACCAACCAATCACCGCTGCACGCCTACCCGCACCGACCAATAGCAGCGCGTTCAGTATTTCGCATTGAATTACCACATTGTCGTTGTCAATGTGGCCGGTGTGCATGTCATGGAGTCGGCTCCTCCCAGTACGACAGGTCGACGACAGGTAGCGTAACACTGCCGCACGGTTGTGGAAGGTTGTCGCTAGATGGCAACAGCATCGGCCGCGGCTGTACTTCCCTCACGTTGTCTGAGGTGTCGCAGAGCACGCGAGCCAGGTTTGTTTTCCGCAGCTGTTGCAGCTGCTCTGGAAACGTCGGTCCGCCACGTCAGATCACGTCATGTCAGGTCACGTCACGTCAGGCAACGTCATGCCAGGTCAGGTCAGGTCACGTCAATTTACGTCACGTCATATCACGTTACGTCAGTTCAGGTCACGTCACGTCACGTCAGGTCATGCCACGTCATGCCAGATCGCGTCAGGTAATGTCAGGTCACGTCAGGTCACGTCATTCCACGTCAGGTCACGTTACGTCAGATAATGTCAGGTCAGGTCACGTCATGTTAGGTCACGTCATCTCAGGTCACATCATGTCAGGCCACGTCATGTCCGGTCACGTCTTGTCAGGCTGGCTCCAGCTGGACCAAGTCCGATCAATTTTGTTCGCCATTCACTTCAGTTCGAATTCGGTGTGAAAATAGTGGCTGACAACCCGCATCACGTGGTAGCAAATAATGCCTAAATGCGTGGAAGAAAATGTATGACATGAAATGGCAAAAATGTAAAATGAAGTACCCCAGCTCCGATTGGTTTGAGAATGAACAGTGCACCAAATGACGCATTGTCATTTGCGGCTCGGACTGGTTTTGAGAAACTTAATGCTGAAATATGCATCGGTGGTACATACATCTCTGTCTGGCGGCGCGCGAAGTTGCAACATCACCTCGGTGGTGATCCCACTCACACATAGTGGACGTATCGTGGCACAACATACACATACCCCGTCAGCTAGGGTCGGCACGACCCAGGGCTCGCCCTCCAGTGCGGCACGAGCCGAAATGATTCAGAGAGTAACATTCAGAGATTAACATTCAGGGAACCCATCGCTCTGGACCCATCACCCAGCTCAACCATCCAGCTCAACCATCCAGCTCAACCATCCAGCTCAACCATCGCTCATGCCCCATCACTCAACCCAACCATCCAGCTCAACCATCGCTCAGGCATCACTCAACTCAACCATCTAGCTCAACCATCCAGCTCAGCCATCCAGCTCAACCATCGCCCAGGCCCCATCACTCACCTCAACCGGTGGTTGTTGGTTTTACGACACGTCGACTGTTGAGTCATGTAGCGTCGGCAATATCTCACGCCGATTGGATGCGGGCGAAAAGTAGCGACATGTGAGACTCGAACCCACAATCATTCGATTGTGAGACGGGCAACCTACCCCTGGACTACTCGTCCCTACGTCCATCTCAGCCATCAAGCTCAACCATCCAGCTCAACCATCCAGCTCAACCATCGCTCCGGCCCCGCCAAAGCCCCACTCGTCAGACCGTTCACGCACCGGGAGTGAAGCGCAGCCGCGGGTCGGCCGTCTCGTACCAGAACCGGTCGCCGGTCTTCAGCCGCACGAATTGGTCAGTCAGCAGGCAGGCGAAGGTCGGCCCGACCACGGCGCCATCTATCGGCGCCTCCAGCAACCAGCCCACGTATAAGTCGACGTGGTCCACCGATCTGTCGAGGCGCACGCGGTTAGGCGAGCGGGCGATTTACCACTTGCTACTCGGTGAACGGAAGCGATTTGAAGAGAACAGCGAACGCGCCTCCGAATGGTCGATCGCGTTTTTGTAAGCTGCTTTCACCGCTGCTTGCATTCTATCTCCATCTGCATTGCGACGCCCTCAGCTCGCCGATTCACTAGTGTAGTGATTCTTATTTTGTATTCCCATATTATTATGATATTCCATGCCTTACAAAGCACCTCCAAAATAGCACGCATGATATGGTATATGTTAGAATATATAGTGGTGATCTGTTTTATCTTGGCATATATTGTGGTGACCTTTGATAACTTGACATATTTTAGCGAATTTTTAGCCGATATTTTAACATGTACATATATATATATATATATATATATATATATATATATATATAGTACGTACGTTTTTGGTATATTTCACAGTATTATATCGCTCCTACTATAGGACTCATGCCGTCTGCTTATGCCTCAACTCAAGCTTACACCTCACACGTCTCCACGGGTCCGGCGTCGCCTCACCTGTACACCGTCTGCAGCTGGTCCACCTGGCCGGGCTGGCGCACCAGCCGGCGCAGGTGTGCGAAGCTGGCGGCCGGCGGCAGGCCGCACGCGCGCCGCCACACGTTGTAGGCCGGCAGGCCGTGGTCGCGACCACGCTGCACGTTTATTGCGCCAAGGTGGAGCCCGACCGGCGCCCCGTCGCGACGGGGCCGACGCGTCGGCCTCGAACAGGTGCGCCGCAATCTGGTGACAGGTGGTACGTGGTCTGCTGACAGGTGGGCCGTGGTCTGTTGACAGGTGGGCCACGGTCTGTTGACAGGTGGCCCGAGGTGTATTGACAGGTGCGCCGTAATCTGTTGACAAGCGGACCGTGGTCTATTGACAGGTGGTCCGTGGCCTGTTGGCAGGCGGACTGCGGTCTGTTGACAGGCGAACCGTGGTCTGTCGACAGATGATCCGTGATCTGTTGACATGTGGAGGTGGATGATGACAGATGGACCGTGGTCTGTTGACAGGTGTGTCGTGGTTTGTTGAACGGTGAGGCATGGTCTATTGGCATGTGGTCCGTGGTCTGTTGACAGGCATGCCGTGGTATGCTGACATGTGTGTCCTGGTATGTTGACAGGTGTGTCATGGTCTGTTGACAGGCGTGTCGTAGTCTGTTGACAGGCATGCTGTGGTATGTTGACATGTGTGGCATGGTATGTTGACAGGTTTGTCGTGGTCTGCTGACATGTGGGTGTGGTCTGTCGCCAGGTGAGTCAGGCTGTGCTGCCAGATGGTTAGCGGTCTGCTGACAGGTGATCCCTGGTCTGTTGACGCATGGCTTTAGGATAGATTGGCTGTGGTCTGTTGACGGGTGGGCGCGGTCTGTTGGCGAACCAACCGTGACCATTCAGTAAATGGTCAACGACCATTTACGACAACAAAAATTCAGCATGACAAGGGCACTACGACCGGGAACTTCTCCACCAAAAAAGCAGCACCACACAGCAAGCAGCACCAGCTCCACCAGCTCGCGACGCGACACGACCTGTGCTGACCTGGGAGGTCAGGTGACCGTCGACGGCTCTGCTGCACGAGCTCAGCTGGCCGAGCACCAGGTTGTTCAGCTGGGTCGGCTGGTACAGCCGCGTCGGGTTCAAGTAGAAGTGGTGCAGCTGCGTGAAGCTCTTCGTCTTGCCGAACGGGCCCAGCAGTTTGATCAGGCCCTGAGACGACGTGAGCCAGGGTTTCAAGGCAATGGTGATGGAAGATAATATAAAGCCGCCCAGTTGGGAACACGGGGTCGGGTGGCACCCAGGGTGTTGATTTCTGCGATTTTTTTTGTGGGGGGGGGGGGGGGGGGGAGCGCAAAATAAATGAAGGCAATGGGCAACCCTAAAAACCAAACCAAATCAAACCAAACCAAACCAATCCAAACTAAACCGAACCTGATGGAGCCTAACTTAACGTAACCTGCCCAAACCTAGCCAACCTACCTAACACAGCACAGCCTATCATTGCCTAACCCACAGAGGCTTCATAACACAAAACCTATGAACTTCGCTTGCCAAAGCCTACGGATATTCGACTCAGTTTCTTATGACGGCATACAAAATGAACGTCCTGCTTCGTCCCGGCAAAGCGTGAAAGATGATCATATTCCTCCACTGAAGCCGATAGGTATCCATCTTTGAGTGAAGGACCGTTTGATATTCCACTTTTATTAGTGAACCGCCTTGTTTTTTGCTGATTAGTGGATGATTTTTCTGGTCTTTATGTAACAACGTATGCGCCAAACAATTTGGTTGTTATCGTCTTCGTCATTCGTCACTCGGAAGTGGCCCAGTCAAACCCAATGCACGCTGCTCAATGTTACGTAGTGCACACAACTTCACTGAGTGATAGGGATCGAAAGCATGGGGCCAGTGGCCAGGTGGTGTACAGAACTATATAAATTCATGTTCGATGGTGGAGAGGTGAAACGGGGAATTCCTACCTAAATATTCAAACGTAGATATGCTTTAATGGTGTGAAGTATAAAAACGAAGCAAAAAGATGTCACTTCGTTCAGTATTTTCTAAAAATATAATTATTCAAGACATTTACAAATTTTTAGGCGCCAATACAGTTATGACGCGGCTGCGCCATTCGTGAACTTTTTGTCAGACGCCAACGGATTGGAGGAAGAAACAGCGATTCAATCGCAGTTCCGCGGCGTTCATCTTTAATTATTCGTCATGTAATGGTGAGTAGCAGGATAATTTAAGGTTCAATGTAGTCCTTGTCATGGTTAGGAAAACAGCTTCGTCGACGTTTTCCAACACACAAAACATCGTCTTGTCCTCATAACCGTCACCTCCTTTTCTAACGATGGCAAGTCATGTGTGCTGTTTGGCAGAGTTCAAGCTTATTGCTCTGTCATAGCAAATGTCAAAACCGACTGAAACATTGAAAATGCAGTTCCGAATATCACAAACAATAATACAATTATTATCTCTAAGTTGAAGTCAGATCATCAAAATATATGTCTTCAATTACATGCATACAAACTATGAATTAAACCATGATTTTGTTGCATAGTTTAAATCGGGACAATCATGCAATTCTTCCAATAATTATCCATCACATCATGCTATTTGTGGTTCAGCTGCGTATTGTTATGTGATGTTTCACGGTTAATATCCAGGACTAAGCTTTTGGAATGATGGATGGTTTCCAGAAGCTGAATACATGACTGCTCTTGTAACTTGAGCTTGGAACCTGCACATAAAAATAGCATGAATTCCAAAGGGGCATTCAGAAACAAATATAGGAGCATGGCTGGATACATTTGTACTTAACTACAAAGTTGCTTAAGGTCATTTTGAATTCTTGTGATTTATTTTTCCAATGCAATGCATATGAATGTGGTTAAAGTAATGTGACCACTCATGCTCACTGCAACTGCATACTTTTCAGTTCGCAGAAAAATAACACCAAAAAGGAGACTTGGAGTTGAGTAATCTAGCATGAAGAATAATGTTAAAAATATATCATAACCCAACCTAACCTACCTACCCTTCCACATGAGAGAAAAAGGTGAAAAAGAACATGTTTGCACAATATTTTTCTTTAAAATAAAACTGGTTAGAAACTTACCTCATATAACTTTATCTGTTTTCAAAGAAATGTCATTTTTTTATGTTAAGAAATCCAACTGGAATTAAAAACCTACCTAACCTAACCAAGACAAACTTGACCCCTTTGCCACTTCATGTAGATAAAATGTGTCACATGCATTCCTGAAGTACAATAATACCCATGGCTAAAATCCAGGGAGTTAACCAAAATGGATACAGGCAATTGTACATTGACATTAATGGCCCCTGGTGGTTGCCTGGGACTGCCCATAATGAGAGAGTTGTGAAATGGCAGATGCCTGGCCCTTCTCAAAGCAGACAAATTCATGGATGGCAATTTATGTTATTTGACCTGTTCAACTTTCTCTCTGCATTTCTTTCTATGATTGCTCAACTTAATGCAAGGTTGTTTTCCTGTTGCCTTGTGATCCGTTGGATACCATCAGTTGGTGATTGATGTAAATTTTTGAAGCCTGAATTGGGAGGAAAATTTGTCAGCAAGCCTATTCTGAGACGACAGTATTCCTCCTACTTGTGATATATGAACACCCTGTCACTTCCAAGGGAGTTGTGGACCTTTTATCAAACAGTAAATGAACAGTGCTTGTGAAAATGGCACCATTCAATGTTCAAACTAGAAAAGGAAGGATATTTCTTTTTTTGGAGAGGACATTGTTCTGGATGACAAACACCCAGGACCAGTCTGTTTTTGTTTCAACCCTGTCCTCATGGTGTTGTAATTCAGCTTGGGAAGCTTTATTGCAATGTTGCAATTTTAGCAACCTCAATTTGTACTGGCATATCTGACATTTTATTTGCATTGACTTTTAATGACCACAGTGTACTGCAACACAACTTGGGTTATTTTTAAGGTAAGCTAAGGTCATGACATGATGGCAATGCAATAATAACATTTGTGTCATCACAATGCTTTAGCACTGTATGTTGTGCCAACAAAGTTTCGATGTGTTCTGTTCTTGCAGGAGTCTTTTGAAATTTTATGCTCTAGCACATTCTAAGCATTCTCAGTGTGAGACACAATATTAACATTGCAGACTTATGGCGTCATACATGTTTGTACTGCGGCTCTGTTGTGTTGGCTTTGCTATTTTCATCCAAGGCATTATACACCTACCACAGACAATTCAATTCGTTCTATTTGGGTTTGTGTCCAAAGGAGAGGTTGATATTCACCTAATCATACTTGGTAATATTAAATTGTTTCCAGTGTTCCGTTTTGTTGTTATATATAATTATCATGCGAGTTGTAGAAAAAGCCCTAACAATATGTTTGTTGCTGCACTGTAAATTATTCTTGATGTTATTTTGCAGATGAATGGAATTCCTACTAAAAAGTTTTATGGAGATAAACCACGTGAAATACAGGCAAGACAACTTTCTTCAAGCCTTCAATTGATAGCAGATCAGATATTTACTCAAGTTTTCAAAGCTCTGAAGTTTCCATCTAGAGAAAAAGCAACTAAAAACATTCGTGTGCAAATAGCGAAGACTGATGTTTCGATTGTGCGCAGTCTGACACTAGAAGGCCTCCTAAAGTGTTGTACCAAATTCAAGCAAGATTGGTACACGAGGCAAGTTAGTGAATTTGGTGATGTAAATGTTGTGGAAAAAAGTACCTTGAAAGTCAGAAAGATCAGATCAGACCGAGTCTTTCAAAAGAAGGCTGGAATCACAGCGGAGTACAGCATAGACTATGGATATGAAGTAGTCATCAAAATGACGAGAAAAAGGCGGGCAGGAGGGGCTTCATCGCAGATAACGAAGATATGAAAACCGAAGGTGTGCGTACCAACATTGAAGATTTGATGCATGTGAGTTGTGTACATAGGTGAATGCCAGAAGATGAACATGTGACAGCCAAGGATAACGTTATTGCCATAAATAAGCTGAAGTTATTTCAGCTGCTAGTGGGTGTGAATTTCAATGGACAAAAGGCTGCAAGTGAAGTTTGTAAATACTGTAAAGACACTGCAAACCTGATTGTGCATATCACTGGAATGAAATTGCGTAACCTTACCATAAAGGTGGAGCATTTGGAACAAAGATACAAACAAACCAGATCTGGAGGCAACACAAGAAATCTGTTCTTGAACAGGTGCAGAAATGAAATCGTCAATATTCAGGTCACCTCAATATCAGGCCTCAATACTGACGGGCATCCACAGGGACGCGCCACAACCGAGGGGCCACAGGAGAGCGCCTCCACAGTGCAATCACAGGAGCGCGCCTCCACCGCGCAGTCGCTGGGGTGCGCCTCCGCCGAGCAACTGCAGGAGTGCGACTCCGCCAAGCGGCCGCAGGAATGCGCCTCCCATGCACAACTGCAGGAGTGCGCCTCTGCTGCACAACCGCAGGAGCGCGCCTCCACCGCACAGGAGCGCGTTTCCACTGAGCGACCGCAGAAGCGCGCTTCGGTCGTGCGAACACCGATCAGCAGTGAAACACCCATTCCACTAATGAAGAAGCTCGTGATGGAAAACACTGTTACGGAAGCAGCTGATATGTGCAAACAATACAATTCGGAGTTTGAAAAGGAAGAGGACTGAAAAGCCCGAGCAATATTCAGATCGTACCAAAAGAAGAAGGAAGGCTGAGTTACAGTCAACCGCTGCACACTTTGGCCTTACTCGCGATGCAAATCTGATCCCGCCTCCACTGGGTCCTACGCCAGCGTCTGTCAGCGGTCTTCTTGACTCTTCAAATATCTCGTTGAAGAAGTATGGAAAATTGTCATCCCTATCTCCAGTTCTTCCAAGTACATACCAAGTAAAACGCGAACGCAAGCGGTGAGTAGTTCAGGGTAATGCCTGCGAAATACCCTTTCCTTATTTTAACTCGATGACCAAATGTGCATGTGAAATGCGTTTAAGTTATGATTTTCTATCGATGTGTTTTTATGTGGTGACTGACTTGTGAACGTTGTTTCTGACTGAAGCCGAACATCCGCCAAAAGATGAATATACACCCTTGTAGTATCTCCATATATACTGTCGTTATGCCTATATGGCGCCAACGGAACAAACACCCTTGTTTAGGGCAATGGATCTTAAAAACACTTTACTTTATTGTACTCATTTGTTTCAGACTCAACGCACAAATCGATGTCACCGAATGTGAGAACGGAGGCGCTCGCCGGAAAATCAAAGATGTTCTTACAGCCTTGCGACCGTCAGAGACAAAGGGACCGGACAATTCTGTTCGAGTCAAACTTTCAGGTACGTTGTCTATACAAAGCAATCTTCATTTCCATGAACTCGCAATCCGTCCCGTTGCCCCATGCCTCTACTTCTACTGGGAGGGCACAGTCACCTTTTCTACTAGGCCACAGACATAATGCGGTGTTTTCCACCAGCGTTTAACCTAATCTTTCACCTGTCATGTCGTGCTTAAGGCGACATGACAGTTATCATTGTTTCCATTCTAGGCGAGGCCAAGAAGATCAAATTCTGTATTTGGCCCGGTCGACTGGTCTATTTTGCCACTTCTAGATTCCTGATCGCCGACGAAGCATAATATTGGAGTTAATGCGCTTGATACAGATAGCCTAGCTTATCTCTTTGACGCGTCTTTGGACAGGATTATTGACAGCCCTCACAAGATTGCCATCAAATGACACTTTATGTTGCCGAAATCACCGGAGTTTGACCTCATCTACCTTTGAGATACCAGGCCACCCGACAAAGACTTGACACCAAAAGATTTGGTATTAAAGTGGGAAAGGTAGACAATTCTCAGTAAAGTAAGTGACATTTTCAAGCGTCCGGGAGTTGCCCTGGAAAAATATGTTGTGGTGGTATGATCCACCAGACGTTCTCGGGTTAACTTAAATACGACCTGTCCTGTATTGTATGTTCACAATGGTGATAAGTACCACAAATTATTGTTATGATTACAAGATTCGATTTGGTGATTTTCCAGGAGACGGTGCTCCGGTCGGGAAATTCAAGTCTTTTACCAACATATCGGTCAGTCTTCCTGACGAGCTGTCGCCTGCTCAGAGGCAACCACATCTCATCGCAATTCTTCCGGGAAAAGAAGACTATCTGTCCCTGTCGTCGACCATGAGAGAGTTAGATGCAGAAATCAATGAGCTTCAAATGAACGGAATGACTATTCATGGCGTGAATGTAAATGTCACCTTTCTGTGCGCCGACTACAAATTCCTACTTACCATATGCGGATTCAAAAGTGCTAACAGTAACAACGCGTGTCTTTTTTGTGAATGCCACAAAACTCGATACGGAGTGGGAGAAGTTGAGAGAAGGGAACGGCTGCATGTTGGTCAGCCAGGTGTCTCGCGGGATCACCTCCTGCCTTCAATACCCCTTCATCGAACTGTATTCGACGTCCTGCACATGTATCTGCGAATCACAGATAAGTTATTATTGCTTATAAGGCGCGAAGTACAGGTGGACCAAACTGAGTCATTCGTTGAAAGTTTGAAGCGGCATATTACCTGCCGTGGTAGAATGTACGCGCAGGACGGCAAGGTTGAATTCAGCAACCTGGACTCCAATGATCGTCGTCGTATCATTGACTTTCTCACCTCTTCGGATCAGCTTGCCGAATATCTCGGGAAACAGAGAAGTACCCATGTGAGGCTCCTACTCGTGAAATTCTCCAAGTTGATGAACATGCTCCGTTCCAGTTGTGACACCAAAGCGATCCACAGGGAGTCCATGACCTTTGTAAAGATGTTTCTTCAACTGTTCCAGTCATCCCACGTAACACCCTACATCCACCTGATGGCACACCATGCTCATGAACTGGTGTCACGTGTTGGGTGTCTGAATCTTTTCACGCAACAGCATGTAGAAAAACTAAATCATAATACCACGGCCACTTACTTCAGCTGCACAAACTTCAAGGATGGTGTTCATCAGGTCATGCGACAGCATGGCCGGCGTGTACTGTATAACCTAGAAAACATTCAAACGTGAGTACCGCGACCACTGAGTGCCGTGTACCGAAATTGCTGAGTTCAGGTGCAGCAAATGGTCGGTGGAAAAGTTCCTCAAGCCAGTGAGCTTTGTGAGCAGTGGGTAGTGCTGTATTGCGTGACTGTATATAAATTGTGATGCAGGATGTGTGGTTCAGATAAATACATTGTAGCCAGTGGTTGTTGTTTTGCGCGGTGGTAACTACTTGGCGACACACTGCGTAAGCGTCATGTATTGTGTTGTTTAAATCCAGAGTAAGTGTGGTATTGCCTGGTGAAATTAGTTATCTTTCCACGGCTTTCAGCAAAACAATGCAATCGTGTTGACTAAGCTGGACGAGGCCGACGAAGCTTCATCTTCTGAAACCCCCGGTACACGTAGAAACATGGTCATGTCCGAAACATTTTTGCGTCCTTTTCTTGCTGCAGAGTGCGTTGTGTCCACAAAAGAGCCAAAGGTACATAGTTGTATGTACACATTATTATTATTAGATAGACAAATATATATATTATTACCCGGAACGTTGAGTTTTTGAATGATTTATCTAGCTTTCGAGCAAATAGGGGGTTTGTGTCGACCAACACGATACAAACAGGTAGCCTCGGTCTTGTAATGCCCAAGTCCGCATCTAGTTTTGATCATATTCCAAAGATATTGGTACTGTTAGAGAGCCGAATGGCTGCACCATTGCATGACAGGATGGTTTTTTCTTCTGTGACTTCAATTTCTGAGAAAATAATGGGTTTGTGTTCACAAGTACGACAAGGACATGATAAGCTTTTACGTTGTAGCACCGGAGTTCGCATCAGATTTAACCGTATCTCGAATATATTACTACTGTTAGATAGACAAATAGATATATTAATACCAGGTATGGAGAGTTCTTGAACTATGTCTCTAACTTACGAGCAAATATATTGTTTGTGTCAACCAACGTGATAAAGACGGAGTATCCTCGGTTTTGTAATGCCCAAGTCCGCATCTAATTTTGACAATATCCCAACGACATTGGCACTGTTAGAGAGCCAAATCCCTGTACCATTGCATGGCATGATGGTTTTTTCTCCTGTGGCTTTAACTTCTGAGAAGTAATGGATTTGTGTTCACAAGTACGACACGAACTTGATAAACATTCATTTTGTGATGCCCAAGTCCGCATCTGATTTTGACCATAGCCAGAAGATGCTAGCACTGCTAGATAGCCAAATAGGTATACTATTCCCCAGTACCATGGGATTTGTAAAATTATGTCTTAACTTTCGAGCAAATAACGGGTTTATGTGAACAAACACGCAAAGCCAGGCTACGGTCCGAATTTGTAATGCCCAAGTCCGCATCTAATTTTGATCGTATCACGATGTTTGTGATACTGGAAGATGGCTAAGTAACTGTATTATTACTCAATGCCATGGTTTTTCTTTAATTTCCCCTATCTCAGCTCACAGGCAAGCATTTCATTAAGAGACAATCGCAACAAGCTCCCATAGTGGTAGTTACAAAACCTGCCACTGGTGGCGCTAGTTGACCCGCTGGCCGCCGTCGACTCCTATCCGGATACCCACAACGGCTGTCCGTGTGGGGAGCAGGTGCATACCTTCCTTGGCATGACATGTCTTGTACCTGGATCTGATTATTATGTCACACACCTGAGTCTGGCTACTACGTCACACACCTAGATCTGACTATTACCTCACACACCTGGATCCGCCTATGACGCCGCACATCTGGATCGGGCTATGACGTCGCACACCTGGATCGGACTATCACCTCACGCATCTGGATCCGCCTAGGACGTGTCACACACCTGGATCGGGCTATGACGTCACACACCTGGATCTGACTGTCCGAAGCGGAAAGCGGCCGTGGCGAACACGTTGGCTATGGCGGGGTCGATAGCATCAGAGTAGCCGGTGAAGTAGCCGCTGGTGGCGGGCGTCAGGCCGGCTACGGAAGCCAGTTCGGCACCTGAGGTAGCCGCAGACGGTCACGGTCGGGGTGGTGTAGCAGGGTGGGGATGCAGTCATGGTGGTCTTCTTTTTGAACTCGCCAGGAACGAATTAAGGATGGAGAGGACAGGTCGCGACAAAAAAAAACAAGTACACTGGAAGTACACAAAAACAACGTACATACACCACGGAATGTAGGAGGGCCAGCTACTGTAAGAGGACCGGTTGCCCGCCTACCTGGGAGACATTAGAGGGGCGATGTCCTCCAACAATACCAAGAGAATACGTATGGGTGTCGCCACGGCAATTGGTGGGGGATGCCTCGTGACATTTAACATCATGCATGTGGCATTACATGGAAAACTCGACCTATAAACCCTATGCTACCCTCTATCCAACAGGAAAAGGACAGACAATTTGCATGCACTCGGCTTCAACCATGAACCAAAAGCCATGCGAGAGCGTCCATCTGGTAATCTTTTCCCAGTATTCACCTACTCGTATTCCCGTTGGATGACCTGAGGGAGAGCATGCCTACCGAGCAACAGGAGGTACTTGTTGGTCGTGATCCTGGTACTCGTATTCCAGTGGGATGCCCCGAGGGAGAGCATGTCTACCGAGTAGCAGGAGGCACTCGTTGGCCATGATCCCAGAATTCGTAACCCAGTTGGATGTCCTGAGGGACAGCATGCCTACCGAGCAACAGTGGTAGGCACTCATCGGCCGTGATCCCAGCATTCACAGTATCTATTCATCCACAGTATCCATCCACAATATAGTAACTATTCCATCGGTATTTCAGTGGGATGTCCTGAGCGAGAGCACGCCTACCGAGCAGCAGGTGATGCGGCGACTCTCCTGGAACAGCCGCTCGTCGTCCCATTGCGGGTTGAGCTCGGCCAGCTCAGCCGCCACCAGGTTGTGCTGGCGCACCCACAGGGTGTGGGCGACCGTCAGCGAGATCTGCTCGTTCACTCGCGAGTCGCCTCCCGGCGGGCCGCCGCACCGCAAAGTAGGTCAGTGGTCGCCGTGGCTCCAGTGGGGGTTCGGCCACGGTGGGGGTCAGGGGTCATTATAGCTCCGGTGGGGGTTTGGCCGTGATGGGGGTCAGGAGTCATCATGGCGCCGGTGGAGGTTCGGCCTTCGGCAAAGAGCAGGTGCTCTTCAGAGGTCAAGGGCCAGGGTGTCGCCGGGGACGTGGAGCAGCGGGAAGGCTTTGAGGATCATTCAGCTACATGATTATATAGCAGCAGGTAAAATAGTTGTTCAGCCCTGCATAGATTGGACAGCGTTGAGGGTTTTCCCAAGTCACATAAGAAGCCACAGTTCCCCCGCAGACACTGAATACACCATATGACTGCTCTGTGCTGCGGAATTGCCCTACCGATGTGGGTACTGCGCTTCTGCCGTGATTCAACATGAGTGGGCTCCGTCACAATCAACATCCAGCAGCCAGTCGCCAAGTGTGGAGCGCATAGCGTCGTGGCGAGGTATAACGTCGTGGCGAGGTATGACGTCGTGACAAGGTATAACGTCTTCTCGTCGCCATTCCCTGGTCCCTGTGCGTCACACAGCAGTGTTTTGTTCTTCGGCTGCCCTGTGCTGCATAAAGCAGTTGACTCAAGTACAGGAAGATGTTCGACAGCGTCAAGAAGCTGCAGTGTTTCCGCGCTGGGTGCCATGGTTATATCCAGACATATATCTGTAAAATGAAAAATAGGAAACATTCGGGTCAATTGCCACTGCTTGCAACCTTCATTCAAATAAGCTGAACCAGTACTGAGTGTCGACACTGCACTATGTCAAACACGGTGGAAGGCCGTTCGTGTACATAGCAGATCGGCTGCCGGGTGGCCACCGATTGGCTACCGGATGGTCGCCACTTGGCTACCGCGTCTGACTTCACCCGAGCGGAAGCAGTACCGGTCGACGGCTATCGAGGCGTTCCGGTCGCAGCCGTCGTCAGGGTCGGCGCTGATCGGCAGCAGCTCGCCGTCTGACGTTGTCTGCAGAAGCGGGCGGCGACAAATCAGCGGATAGCAGCCCGCCGACAGCCAATGGGAGCGATTGTCACTCGGCCACCAAAGACAGGCGGCGACCAATCAGCAGAGAGCACCCCGCCGACGGAAAATCGGAGCAATTGTCACTCGGCCACCAAAGGCAGGCGGCGACCAATCAGCAGAGAGCACCTCATCGTCGGCCAATGGGAGCGATTGTCTCTCAGCTACACGTTCTTGGTTGGATGCGTGACATCGACAAGACGATGGCAATATCGATCGCAGGTCAGTATTCAACTTGGAAGATGACTCATGCGTCCTTGCCAAGCATGAATTGCATGGATATCTGAGCAAAAACGAATAACCCACAATTGTGATAATATCTTTTGCCTCGCTTGTCCCTGAATAATGAAAACTATGTATCATGCATGAATGGATTATAAACTGACATGCTCTTTGAAATTTGACAGCCAATCATCGGCCTTTGATCCACACTATTTTGCCACACCGTTATTTTATGCAACTACTAACTGCAGAGAGCAGCCTATCTTTTCCTTTCTCTGAAGGAATTGGTGTTGTCTTCCGACGTGCGTGAAAGTGTACCCGAAGGTCGCAAGGTGTACAATTTTTAGATGTGTACATGCAACCAGCAAACCCAAGTGGGACACATCTGGGGCGAAAATAATTCCATTTGTCAACAAAGATTCTATTCACTGATCGCTAAGTGCATGACATAATTTAGCATCATTTCCCGGCCCAAAGCACACATTTTGATTAACCCACGTGCAGTGCATGTTTTGGTGTACTTACACTCAAGAGGCTTTGGCTCTTCCTGTGCTACACAAGAAAGCTCCTTTATGTCGGTTCAGAGAACGCTGGTCACACCATACACTCATCTAGGTTCTCCAGGTCACATCAACAGCCATGGTAGTTCTGAATCACCAAGATAAAAACAGCTGCACTACAGAGTTCTGACTACATGCAAGCGTACGACTCTTCTAGGCTCCATAAGAAACTGCAATTTTCGACCGTTGTATCCGAAGCTGCAGTTTATCTGGGTCGTCTAAAAATATGTTGTTCAACTGGTTTACTTGCGAATCTGCCGCTGCCCTGGCTCACACAAAAAAAAAGCTGCGCTCCCTCAGTCACAGAAGCTGTGGTTCCCCGTGAGCTGGGAAAGGCTGCGGTTCGCTATATGCTGCAGAAGATGCCGCTGTTCTCACTGGGTTAGATAACGAGCTTACGGTTCCCCAGGTCATGCAAGAAGCCGTCGAACCACTGAGTCTCATACGACCTGCAGTTCAACTAGCCCACATACGAAGACACGGTTCTCCTGGAGGATATGACTCCCCATGTTGCAGAAGATGCTGCCGGTTGCACTGTTCCCTGGATGGCCGGTCCACAGACAGCGTGGTTACCTGGACGGCAAGTTTGACGGAGGTGTGGTTACCCACACGGCCAGTCTGCCGGCGGTGTGGTTAGCTGGACGGCCAGTCTGCCGGCTGTGTGGTTACCTGGACGGCCAGTCTGCCGGCGGTGTGGCTACGGAGCGAGCTGAGCTGCTCGTCGCTGGACCCGTAGATGTTGGAGCCGTCGATGAAGGACGTGATCTGGTTCATCTGCTAACGTGGACCTAGCGACACACGAAGGGGAGGTACAAGCGACCGAAAGCTAGATTAACATTTTCCTGTCACATCATGATAGGTGAACATCTCATGTGATGGTATACTAGTAGCATGTACATGACAAATAAACATGATTTAATGGCCTGGCGTTCATCGGTCGATCCTTTGTGTTTTGGGGTGCATGTAGTCCGATATATTGAGATCACCTGGTGCTGATGGATCCGGGTGGACGGAAGATATTCTCCCAGGCTGAATCTACTCAATGTATCACTCGATCAGAAAATTCCACTCCAGTAGGTGAACTTACACCGCGATTTTAGCGTGCCGTCAATGGTCCGGCAAAGCTTCGTTCAGTCGCTACTGAAGTGCCGTACCCGTTTACATGTGTGTTATAAACCCGAATTTGCATGGATCGCTCTGGAGTATTTCCGGACCGGAAAGCACAGGGAACGTTCAGATATGTGGAGCTTGGTTCAAAGCTCAGAGTGCTAAATCCTGTTGAAAAATGTACAAGCATTTGGATAGGGATGCCAAAACCGTCATGTGATTTGAGAGATATTAGCGCTCGTTTCAGGCAAGGAGGGGGCAAGAATTTCCGTCGTCCGTTGGCAACAAAAAACTTTGGGCTCTTTTACAGCGCATTCGCCTCCTGAGTCACGCGGCATCGCCAACCTCTCGCGCCCATTGGTCGCGGGTGAACTCGGCACTCAGGCCGGTAGTGGGGTTTGAACCCGCGACCCTGCGATCACGCCCAACCGTATTACATGCCTGTAACCGCATGTCGAATCTTTTACCGCAACCCACTCAGTCATAACCCGCTATCGCAACCCGACGTCAGTACAGGCCAGGCACGCGCCACGTCTCGAAGCGGCGACTCCTCAGGTCGAGAGTGTGACGAACTGTAGTAACTGTTGGCCGGTGGGCTGCTGGGGCTCCGCGAGCACCACAGCCGGGGGCGGGGATGAGAATCCCCTTTTCGACTGGTGCTGCCACCTTTTTAACTGGTGCTGCCACCTTTTTGACTGGTGCTGCCATCTGCTGCGTGCAGCGCGGGACGGCTCCGCCATCCGCTGCTGAGGCGCAGAGATCGAGCGCGACCCCAGCCTGCTGCACCCCGAATGCATGCCGCTGCTGGTCGATTCTGGGACAAATGCACGTAAGGACAATTGTACGTATGGCAGATGTACGTACGCAAATGTACATAAGCAAATGTACGTAAGCGCAGATGTACGTATGGCAATTGTACGTAAGCGCAGATGTACGTATGGCCACGGATAATAGTAAACGGATCGGAAACTCTTGGGCGGCACTTTGATGTTTGCGACCACCGACCGAAACTAGCGACATCTATCGGACGATCGCAGAAGTAATCCTGGATAGGTGGTGCGAAGGACACCCCATCGAAAAAGCTTGACGGGATGGGGAAATATAGCTGAATCGGCCATCTACCATGCGTCGTTTGAAAAAAAACTGTGCCTTCGGCGCCAGCCGGGGACGCATACTCCAGTAGCCGCCATCCCTTCGGCCGCCGTATAGAACCATGAAGCTCGTCACCAACTAACCTGTGCCGACTAACTGAGGGAAGCAGAGTGTCATGAGAGCCGGATGAAAAACGAGGGAGAGCATCTGCCCTCCTCCCATTCCAACCGTATATGCCTGGGACTCGTCTGGGGCAGGCCAATTCCATTCCGATGCCCCCCCCCCACAAAAAAGGCTGCTGATTGGCCAAAGACCGATTGGCTGATTGGCCCTGGCAGTCACATTTCCCCCTGAGGTATATTCTTTGACAAACGAGGGGACCCTGAGCAGGCATAGGAGCACATGATGAACATTGATTGGGCCGAGGGGCCCCGGAACAGCCATTGGAGCCCTCTGATGAACTGTCAGGGGCCCCTGCATGACCCCATTGCAGCTGCCACGTCTCCTATGTTAACCCTCGCACGCCCAGGTGGGTGGGTAAATACCTACCCCCCCATGACGTTTCGTACCACACCCAAAAACGGTTTGCACTAGAGCTCTGACATTTGCAGTACCTTAAGCTACATCAATTTGACACATCCTCCAAAATTATCAGGTCAAGATCATGTCAGGTCAATGACCTACAACACTTTTAGTGGCAGCATGTCGGACCAAACTGCGGAAAATCTCACATATTGTGACAATATAGATACACGATCGATCAACAGATTGTATATCGTTCTCAATAACCATTTCATACGTTGAAGCATACCTTACCATAATGACCCTAACAAGGTCATCATAGGTCTCCGACCGATTTCACCTGAAAATTGACTTTGACCTTTGAAATCACATGACAAATTTCTCGCAAAAGCTATAAAATTGTCAGTACCATGCGTTGGATACATATTTGGTGTGGCGAATGTTAGGTGCAGGTCATCCTAGGTCAGTGACCTATGCAGTGCCGATAACATGTGTGATAATATGGTAAACTGGCTTCTTTTGCCTCCGGTTTATCAAATTTTGAACCGTCACCTCAGGTCATTATAGGTCAAGGACTAAATTGATCTACAAATCAGTTTTGGCCGTGCAGTATAATAATAATTGTGCACTATAGTTCTTGAAGTCTTTGTGCCGCCTGCGCTATCAATTTGTTTTTGTTTGACCTGATATGACCTCTACGTTGACCCCGGATCAAAAAAGGACTGAACCAATTCCTTCTTAGAATCACCCAATCTATCTGTTGCCGTTATGTATATGGGAAGGGGTAGGTAACCTACCCACATCCCCGGCCGGAGGGTAGGTAACAATCCCCCCTCCCCCTCCCCGACCGGACGAAGTTTACGCGGAGCATCGGCCGTGCGAGGGTTATGGTCGTCGGCGGCGGGCTGCAAGTGGGTGAGGCAGCTAGATTAGGTGCCGCGACCCATCGGAATAACGACGCCATGCGAGTACTGGTTTGCAAATGTTCAATTTTGGGCACCCATAATGCGATAATTGGGAATGATTTCAATTAAAAAAACAAGCTATTGACCCATCTCCATAAAAAACTCGGAAGTTCTATCATATTATATTCTTCTGAAATATGTAGCGACGGCAACCCGATGAGAACCGAATCAGACAATTGCTATGCTTCAGGGTGGCCAGAAGGGCCCTGTAGTCCTGCAGCAGCTCCTCACTCCTAGCTCCCCACTCGCACCTATGTTATTTACTCCTACCTGCACTACAACTGCCCTATACTGGTGCTCACTGGTGGCCTGTGTCACCACTGACACCAAGTCTTTGACCTTGGCCCCAGGCCTGGTGATGCACCGATCCTTTCACTTACAACCTTTCAAAATATTCAGCCATGTACCTTAGGTAAAGATTGCAATATTTCTGTCAGACAATTTCTCCTTCGGACTGCTCCTCAGCCTCAAATCGGACATCCTCCAGCCAAAACCCTTAGTTTCAGAGCTGCATATGCAGGTGGAAATTGGTACATTTACGGCGCCCCCTTTGACCAACGCTTCAAGCCAAGCAAAAGCTCAAACAGACTAAATACCACTGATTCATATTTTCTCGTGATTTAGAGTAAATAACTGGGCAATGCAATGGAGAATTACATGCTTCACTTGATCCAAAACAGATAAGTTGCTCCCAAAAACACACAACGCGCCATAAACGTAGTACACCACGCCATGCTTTTAAATGTTCCCTGAAACAAAGAAATGAAGGCAGAGATGTTTTTAATTAATTCCTTATCGCCACAAAGTTCCATGCAGCAGAATCACGGTTCCCTGGCTTCTCCAAAAATCGGAAATTGGTCGAAACTAAACCACGCTTTACTCTCCAACGCGGGAATGTGCTGCTGGAATCAAACAATATCCTATCCAGGATTAGCTTCGGCCTCCAACCGCTAGGTGGCAATAGCCCGTCCTTGGTCGCCGATTCCGGGGAGTTTCCTATCCGTTTACTATTATCCGTGGTATGGCTAATGTACGTAAGCGCAAATGTACGTATGGCAAATGTACGTATGCGCAAATGTACGTATGCGCAAGTGTACGTATGCGCAAGTGTACGTAAGCGCAAATGTACGTATGCGCAAATGTACGTAAGCGCAAATGTACGTAAGCCAAATGTACGTATGCGCAAATGTACGTATGCGCAAATGTACGAATGCGCAAATGTACGTATGCGCAAAAGTACGTATGCGCAAATGTACGTAAGCGCAAATGTACGTATGCGCAAAAGTACGTATGCGCAAATGTACGTAAACGCAAATGTACGTATGCGCAAAAGTATGTATGCGCAAATGTACGTAAACGCAAATGTACGTAAGCTCAAGAGTACGTATGCGCAAATGTACGCAACCGCAAAAGTACGTCAGGGCAAATGTACGCAAATACAGCTTTACGCAATCGAAGTGTATGAAAGCGAACGTGTACGTATCTGTACATTCACGTATGTGTAAATGTACTTGAGCGCAAATGTACGTAAGTGCAAATGTACGTATTCGCAAAAGAATGTATAGCAAATGCCCGTATGCGCAATTGTACATAACCGCAAATTTACGTGACAGCAATTACATGGAAATACAGCTTTAGGTGACCCAAATGTCTGAAAGCGTACGTGTACGTAAACGCAAATGTACGTAAGCGCGAATGTACGTATGGCAAAAGTACGTATGCGCAAATGTACGTAAGCGCAAATGTACGTATGCGTAAATGTACGTATGCGCAAAAGTACGTAAGCGCAAATGTACGTATGCGCAAATGTACGTATGCGCACAGCAAACGCAAATGTACGTATGCCCAAAAGAACGTATCCGCAAATGTACGTAAGCGCAAATGTACGTATGTGCAAAAGTACGTATGCGCAAATGTACGTAAGCGCAAATGTACGTATGCGCAAATGTACGTATGCGCAAATGTACGAATGCGCAAATGTACGTATGCGCAAATGTACGTAAACGCAAATGTACGTATGCGCAAAAGTACGTATGCGCAAATGTACGTAAACGCAAATGTACGTATGCGCAAAAGTATGTATGCGCAAATGTACGTAAACTCAAATGTACGTAAGCTCAAGAGTACGTATGCGCAAATATACGTAACCACAAAAGTACGTCAGGGCAAATGTATGCAAATACAGCTTTAAGTAATCGAAGTGTATGAAAGCGAACGTGTACGTATCTGTACATTCACGTATGTGTAAATGTACTTGAGCGCAAATGTACGTAAGTGCAAATGTACGTATTCGCAAAAGAATGTATAGCAAATGCCCGTATGCGCAATTGTACATAACCTCAAATTTACGTGACAGCAATTATATGGAAATACAGCCTTAGGTGACCCAAATGTCTGAAAGCGTACGTGTACGTAAACACAAATGTACGTAAGCGCGAATGTACGTATGGCAAAAGTACGTATGCGCAAATGTACGTAAGCGCAAATGTACGTATGCGTAAATGTACGTATGCGCAAAAGTACGTAAGCGCAAATGTACGTATGCGCAAATGTACGTATGCGCACAAGTACGAATGCGCAAATGTACGTAAACGCAAATGTACGTATGCCCAAAAGAACGTATCCGCAAATGTACGTAAGCGCAAATGGACGTATGCGCAAAAGTACGTATGCGTAAATGTACGTAAGCGCAAATGTACGTATGCGCAAAAGTACGTATGTGTAAATGTACGTAAGCGCAAATGTACGTATGCGCAAAAGTACGTATGCGCAAATGTACGTCAGCGCAAATGTACGTCAGCGCAAAAGCACGTAAGCGCAAATGTACGTAAGCGCAAATGTACGTAAGCGCAAGTGTACGTAAGCGCAAACGTACCTAAGCGTAAATGTACGCAAGCGCAAATGCACGTATGCGCAAAAGTACGTAAGCGCAAATGTACGTAAGTTCAAAAGTACGTATGCGCAAATGTACGTAACCGCAAAAGTACGTAAGGGCAAATGTACGCAATTACAGCTTTACGTAATCGAAGTGTATGAAAGCGCACGTGTACGCATGTGTACATGTGCGTATGTGTAAATGTACTTGAGCGCAAATGCACGTAAGTGCAAATGTACGTCTTCGCAAAAGTATGTATAGGCAACTGCCCGTATGCGCAATTGTACGTAACCGCAAATTTACGCCATAGCAAATATATGGAAATACAGCTTTAGGTAACCCAAATGTCTAAAAGCGCACGTGTACGTAAGCGCAAATGTACGTAAGCGCGAATGAACGTAAGCGCAAAAGTACGTAAGCGCAAATGTACGTAAGCGCAAATGTACGTATGCGCAAAAGTACGTATGCGCAAATGTACGTAAACGCAAATGTACGTATGCGCAAAAGTATGTATGCGCAAATGTACGTAAACGCAAATGTACGTAAGCTCAAGAGTACGTATGCGCAAATGTACGTAACCGCAAAAGTACGTCAGGGCAAATGTACGCAAATACAGCTTTACGTAATCGAAGTGTATGAAAGCGAACGTGTACGTATCTGTACATTCACGTATGTGTAAATGTACTTGGGCGCAAATGTACGTAAGTGCAAATGTACGTATTCGCAAAAGAATGTATAGCAAATGCCCGTATGCGCAATTGTACATAACCGCAAATTTACGTGACATCAATTATATGGAAATACAGCTTTAGGTAACCCAAATGTCTGAAAGCGTACGTGTACGTAAACGCAAATGTACGTAAGCGCGAATGTACGTATGGCAAAAGTACGTATGCGCAAATGTACGTAAGCGCAAATGTACGTATGCGTAAATGTACGTATGCGCAAAAGTACGTAAGCGCAAATGTACGTATGCGCAAATGTACGTATGCGCACAAGTACGAATGCGCAAATGTACGTAAACGCAAATGTACGTATGCCCAAAAGAACGTATCCGCAAATGTACGTAAGCGCAAATGGACGTATGCGCAAAAGTACGTATGCGTAAATGTACGTAAGCGCAAATGTACGTATGCGCAAAAGTACGTATGCGCAAATGTACGTAAGCGCAAATGTACGTATGCGCAAATGTACGTATGCGCAAATGTACGTATGCGCAAAAGTACGTATGCGCAAATGTACGTAAGCGCAAATGTACGTATGCGCAAAAGTACGTATGCGCAAATGTACGTAAACGCAAATGTACGTATGCGCAAAAGTATGTATGCGCAAATGTACGTAAACTCAAATGTACGTAAGCTCAAGAGTACGTATGCGCAAATGTACGTAACCGCAAAAGTACGTCAGGGCAAATGTACGCAAATACAGCTTTACGTAATCGAAGTGTATGAAAGCGAACGTGTACGTATCTGTACATTCACGTATGTGTAAATGTACTTGAGCGCAAATGTACGTAAGTGCAAATGTACGTATTCGCAAAAGAATGTATAGCAAATGCCCCTATGCGCAATTGTACATAACCGCAAATTTACGTGACAGCAATTATATGGAAATACAGCTTTAGGTGACCCAAATGTCTGAAAGCGTACGTGTACGTAAACGCAAATGTACGTAAGCGCGAATGTACGTATGGCAAAAGTACGTATGCGCAAATGTACGTAAGCGCAAATGTACGTATGCGTAAATGTACGTATGCGCAAAAGTACGTATGCGCAAATGTACGTAAGCGCAAATGTACGTATGCGCAAAAGTACGTATCCGCAAATGTACGTAAGCGCAAATGTACGTATGGCAAAAATACGAAATGTACGTAAGCGCAAATGTACGTATGGCAAAAGTACGTATGCGTAAATGTACGTAAGCGCAAATGTACGTGTGCGCAAAAGTACGTACAAAGTGCAAATGTACGTACGCAAATAGTATGCGCAAATGTACGTATGCGCAAATGTACGTATGCGCACAAGTACGAATGCGCAAATGTACGTAAACGCAAATGTACGTATGCCCAAAAGAACGTATCCGCAAATGTACGTAAGCGCAAATGGACGTATGCGCAAAAGTACGTATGCGTAAATGTACGTAAGCGCAAATGTACGTATGCGCAAAAGTACGTATGTGTAAATGTACGTAAGCGCAAATGTACGTATGCGCAAAAGTAAACGTATGCGCAAATGTACGTAAGCGCAAATGTACGTAAGCGCAAAAGTACGTAAGCGCAAATGTACGTAAGCGCAAGTGTACGTAAGCGCAAACGTACCTAAGCGTAAATGTACGCAAGCGCAAATGCACGTATGCGCAAAAGTACGTAAGCGCAAATGTACGTAAGTTCAAAAGTACGTATGCGCAAATGTACGTAACCGCAAAAGTACGTAAGGGCAAATGTACGCAATTACAGCTTTACGTAATCGAAGTGTATGAAAGCGCACGTGTACGTATGTGTACATGTGCGTATGTGTAAATGTACTTGAGCGCAAATGCACGTAAGTGCAAATGTACGTCTTCGCAAAAGTATGTATAGGCAACTGCCCGTATGCGCAATTGTACGTAACCGCAAATTTACGTCATAGCAAATATATGGAAATACAGCTTTAGGTAACCCAAATGTCTGAAAGCGCACGTGTACGTAAGCGCAAATGTACGTAAGCGCGAATGTACGTAAGCGCAAAAGTACGTAAGCGCAAATGTACGTATGCGAAAATGTACGTAGGCGCAAATGTACGTATGCGCAAATGTACGTAACCGCTAAAGTACGTAAATGCAAAGGTATGTCAGTACAGCTTTACGTAACCCAAGTGTATGAAAGCGCACGTTTACGTATGCGCATATGTACGTATGCGCAAATGTACGTAAGCGTAAATGTACGTAAGCGCAAAATTACGTAAGCGCAAATGTACGTAAGTGCAAATGTACATATGCGCAAATGTACGTGTGCGCAAATGTACGTGTGCGCAAATGTACGTATGCGTAAGTGTACGTAATTGCAAATGTACGCAAGCGCAAATGTACGCATGCGCAAAAGTACGTGAGCGCAAATGTCCGTATGTGTAAAAGTACGTAAGCGGAAAAGTACGTATCATAATCCTTCGCTAGCACGTCTACGCAATCGGATAGAAGAAGGGAAGCGCACGCCACGTACGGAGCACAGAGCGATCACGAGACGAATGACCGCCTGCTGCTCGGAGGAACACCGAAGACCACGGCAAGCGCACCTGGAGCCGAGGAAGACGCCAACAGCCAACTGCCACCTGCCATCTGCCGCCTGCCACTTGCCACACCACCATACACCATACACCATACACCTACTTACACACGGCCCACACACCTCGCACCTCAGCCCCCTCCCACCTCCCACACACCACCACTACCCTTCCATCTTCCATCTCTCAGACCTCAGCTCAACCTCCCAAACCTTCAAGACCGACCTTTGCGACATCTTCAAGACAGCTTTACTCTTCACGCCTTCTACATCTACTATCACCAGTGACAGTACTTCATCTTCGGACCAGTGCCCAGCTCTCCGCTTCAACGACGTCTTTACTCTCAACGATCAGTCCGGCAGTGCTGCCACTCACACCCACCCCGGGCTCCCTCCACCCCACCCCCCGACTTTCCCTCTAGTGCCTTCTGCACGATCTTTATCTGATCTTTTCTGAACGTGCTTACTTCACGCATAGTTTCTGATTTCTTTGCGTTCTCTTCCTTTTTATCTGCCCCCTACTGTTACACCTATCGGGCTCTCTTCACGCTCTTCCGAACCCTCCGCCAAACTATACTGTAACTGTGTACTGCGCCACTCACCTGCCACTTATCACCCTTTATTCAACGCCACATACAAACGAAACGCATTCAACTCCACTAACGACATCACCAAAACATGCACTCCACAAACCAGCCAACCGGCGATTTCTTCCTTTGCCGCCGGGGGACGGGGAGCACATGGGCTCCCTCGACCCCTGGTTGGTGGAGGAGAAGATCGCCAAATACACAGGAGTGCCCTACACTCCAAGCAAATCAGATCAGGGGCACTCCTGATACAAGCACACTCCGACATCGACAGCAAAATTTTCCCCACCATACACATGATACACCAGACACCCATCACCATCACTCCAGCCACGAAACTCAACACCTCTCAAGGAACAATACACGCACGAGAACTGATCGGTATCGCGGTGGAGACCCTGGTCTCCAGACTTGGGAGCCAGGGTGTCTCTGCCGCATACCGGCCGCCTCAAACACCTGGACGACCACACACCCACATTATCATCTTAACATTCGGCACCCGGACCCCACCAAAATACCTCAAAGCCGGATACCTAAGATACAACGTCACTCCACATGCATCCCTCCCTCGGCGCTGCAAAAAGTGCCAGCGATACGGCCACTCTGAGGGGGTGGGGTGCCACTCCAACACCTACACGTGCGGAAAATGCGCTGGACCCCATAACACCGTTTATTTAGATTTAGAACCTTCTCCTTCCGGGCAGCCTCGGCCTGGAACCTACTGCCGCCGGCCACTTCCGCTTCTCGGACACGGGGCGAGTTCGTCGCGATGCTGAACAACGTCTGATAAATTGACTTCACGTGTTCGGTTTTCCCCTGTATACTGTTGTCTTACCGCTTTCATTTTTGCTCATGTTTGTGAAATGTATCCGACTGTATTCTGACACAAACCAAATATTAATCCATTTTATGGAATCGGTTTGTTAAATCTCGCAAATCTCGCAAATACACCACAACATGCCCAGGTGGCGGGCCTTGCTGCGCCGCCTGCGGGGGGAAGCACGAGGCCGGAGACAGCTCCTGCCCTCGGTGGACGGCGGAGAAGGACATTCTCCGCTTGGTCCACCTGGAGGGCATGGAGCTGTCCCTGGCCAGGAGGGCGTTGGCCGACCCGCCGGCGGCGTGGTCGACCCGCCACACAGAGCCGGGTTACAGACCCCCACCACCACCACTAAACCACACAGAGTATCCGGCTCTGCCCACACCCACCACCACCCGACACAAGCACAACACAAACACCTACCCACAAACAAATTAAACGCGACCACAACCCACACCAACACCCACCACCAGCGCACGTAAAACGCGAGCACCAACACCAGCATGCACCTCAGTACAGCGCCCGACACACCAACCACCACCACCACCAACCCGCCAACCGACACCGACAGTGTGCACAGTCAGTCAGGCGGAGTGTGCACATACATTAGGAACACAACCCCGCACCGCCTGATACAATTTAACACCACATCAGACGTATTACTCACTGAAATCCACGTACACAACACAGCTTACTCACTCATTAACGTATACGACACCCCCTCGCGAAACACAGAAACCCTCTAGTCAAAGTCAAAGTCAAAGTCAAAGTCAAAGTCAAAGTCAAAGTCAAAGTCAAAGTCAAAGTCAAAGTCCAAGTCCAAGTCCAAGTCCAAGTCCAAGTCCAAGTCCAAGTCCAAGTCCAAGTCCAAGTCCAAGTCCAAGTCCAAGTCCAAGTCCAAGTCCAAGTCCAAAGTCTGTCGATTGCCATACCCCGTCAAATGCCGGACCGGTGAATTGCCATACCACGTCAATTGCCATACCCCGGCAATTGCAGTACCCCGACAATTGCCATAACCCGTGAATTGTCGGACCCGTCAATTGCCACACCCCGTCAATTGCCATACCCCGTCAATTTCCGGAGCAGTGAATTGCCATACCCCGTCAATTTCCCCGTCAAAGCAATGATGACCTCAGCAATTGCTGGGGTATGGCAATTGCTGGGGTATGGCAATTCACTGCTCCGGCAATTGACGGGGTATGGCAATTGACGGGGTGTGGCAATTGACGGGGTCCGGCAATTCACCGGTCTGGCATTTGACGGGGTATGGCAATTGACAGACTATGGCAATTGAGCGCTCCGGCAATTGACGGGGTATGGCAATTGACGGGGTATGGCAATTGACGGGGTATGGCAATTGACGGGGTATGGCAATTGACGGGGTATGGCAATTGACGGGGTATGGCAATTGACGGGGTATGGCAATTGACGGGGTATGGCAATTGACGGGGTATGGCAATTGACGGGGTATGGCAATTGACGGGGTATGGCAATTGACGGGGTATGGCAATTGACGGGGTATGGCAATTGACGGGGTATGGCAATTGACGGGGTATGGCAATTGACGGGGTATGGCAATTGACGGGGTCCGGCAATTGACGGGGTCCGGCAATTGACGGGGTATGGCAATTGACGGGGTATGGCAATTGACGGGGTATGGCAATTGACGGGGTATGGCAATTGACGGGGTATGGCAATTGACGGGGTATGGCAATTGACGGGGTATGGCAATTGACGGGGTATGGCAATTGACGGGTATGGCAATTGACGGGGTATGGCAATTGACGGGGTATGGCAATTGACGGGGTATGGCAATTGACGGGGTATGGCAATTGACGGGGTATGGCAATTGACGGGGTATGGCAATTGACGGGGTATGGCAATTGACGGGGTATGGCAATTGACGGGGTATGGCAATTGACGGGGTATGGCAATTGACGGGGTATGGCAATTGACGGGGTATGGCAATTGACGGGGTATGGCAATTGACGGGGTATGGCAATTGACGGGTATGGCAATTGACGGGGTATGGCAATTGACGGGTATGGCAATTGACGGGTATGGCAATTGACGGGTATGGCAATTGACGGGTATGGCAATTGACGGGTATGGCAATTGACGGGTATGGCAATTGACGGGTATGGCAATTGACGGGGTATGGCAATTGACGGGTATGGCAATTGACGGGGTATGGCAATTGACGGGGTATGGCAATTGATGGGGTATGGCAATTGCTGGGGTATGGCAATTGCTGGGGTATGGCAATTGCTGGGGTATGGCAATTGCTGGGGTATGGCAATTGCTGGGGTATGGCAATTGCTGGGGTATGGCAATTGCTGGGGTATGGCAATTGCTGGGGTATGGCAATTGCTGGGGTATGGCAATTGCTGGGGTATGGCAATTGACGGGGTATGGCAATTGACGGGGTATGGCAAGTGACGGGGTATGGCAAGTGACGGGGTATGGCAAGTGACGGGGTATGGCAAGTGACGGGGTATGGCAAGTGACGGGGTATGGCAAGTGACGGGGTTTGGCAATTGACGGGGTTTGGAAATTGACGGGGTTTGGAAATTGACGGGGTTTGGAAATTGACGCGGTTTGGAAATTGACGGGGTATGTCAATTGAACGGTCCTGCAATTGACGGGTTATGGCAATTGACGGGGTATGGCATTTGACGGGGTATGGCATTTGACGGGGTATGGCATTTGACGGGGTATGGCATTTGACGGGGTATGGCATTTGACGGGGTATGGCATTTGACGGGGTATGGCATTTGACGGGGTATGGCATTTGACGGGGTATGGCATTTGACGGGGTATGGCATTTGACGGATACGGGGTATGGCATTTGACGGGGTATGGCATTTGACGGGGTATGGCATTTGACGGGGTATGGCATTTGACGGGGTATGGCATTTGACGGGGTATGGCAATTGACGGGGTATGGCAATTGACGGGGTCCGGCAATTGACGGGGTATGGCAATTGACGGGGTATGGCAATTGGTAGGCAAGGGGTATGCAATTGACCCGGTCCTGCAATTGACGGGTTATGGCAATTGACGGGGTATGGCAATTGACGGGGTATGGCAATTGACGGGGTATGGCAATTGACGGGGTATGGCAATTGACGGGGTATGGCAATTGACGGGGTATGGCAATTGACGGGGTATGGCAATTGACGGGGTATGGCAATTGACGGGGTATGGCAATTGACGGGGTATGGCAATTGACGGGGTATGGCAATTGACGGGGTATGGCAATTGACGGGGTATGGCAATTGAATTGACGGGGTATGGCAATTGACGGGGTATGGCAATTGACGGGGTATGGCAATTGACGGGGTATGGCAATTGACGGGGTATGGCAATTGACGGGGTATGGCAATTGACGGGGTATGGTAATTGACGGGGTATGGTAATTGACGGGGTATGGTAATTGACGGGGTATGGTAATTGACGGGGTATGGTAATTGACGGGGTATGGTAATTGACGGGGTATGGTAATTGACGGGGTATGGTAATTGACGGGGTATGGTAATTGACGGGGTATGGTAATTGACGGGTATGATGGCAATTGACGGTATGGCAATTGACGGGTATGGAATGATGATGGTAATTGACGGGTATGGTAATTGACGGGTATGGTAATTGCCGGGGTATGGTAATTGACGGGGTATGGTAATTGACGGTATGGTAATTGACGGTATGGCAATTGACGGGGTATGGCAATTGACGGGGTATGGCAATTGACGGGGTATGGCAATTGACGGGGTATGGCAATTGACGGGGTATGGCAATTGACGGGGTATGGCAATTGACGGGGTATGGCAATTGACGGGGTATGGCAATTGACGGGGTATGGCAATTGACGGGGTATGACAATTGACGGGGTATGGCAATTGACGAAGGTATGGCAATTGACGGGGTATGGCAATTGACGGGGTATGGCAATTGACGGGGTATGGCAATTGACGGGGTATGGCAATTGACGGGGTATGGCAATTGATTACGGGGTATGGCAATTGACGGGGTATGGCAATTGACGGGGTATGGCAATTGACGGGGGTATGGCAATTGACGGGTATGGCAATTGACGGGTATGGCAATTGACGGGGTATGGCAATTGACGGGGTATGGCAATTGACGGGGTATGGCAATTGACGGGGTATGGCAATTGACGGGGTATGGCAATTGACGGGGTATGGCAATTGACGGGGTATGGCAATTGACGGGGTATGGCAATTGACGGGTATGGCAATTGACGAGGTATGGCAATTGACGGGGTATGGCAATTGACGGGGTATGGCAATTGACGGGGTATGGCAATTGACGGGGTATGGCAATTGACGGGGTATGGCAATTGACGGGGCATGGCAATTGACGGGGTATGGCAATTGACGGGGTATGGCAATTGACGGGGTATGGCAATTGACGGGGTATGGCAATTGACGGGGTATGGCAATTGACGGGGTATGGCAATTGACGGGGTATGGCAATTGACAGGGTATGGCAATTGACAGGGTATGGCAATTGACAGGGTATGGCAATTGACAGGGTATGGCAATTGACAGGGTATGGCAATTGACAGGGTTTGGTAATTGACAGGGTATGGCAATTGACAGGGTATGGCAATTGACAGGGTATGGCAATTGACAGGGTATGGCAATTGACAGGGTATGGCAATTGACGGGGTATGGCAATTGACGGGGTATGGCAATTGACGGGGTATGGCAATTGACGGGGTATGGCAATTGACGGGGTATGGCAATTGACAGGGGTATGGCAATTGACGGGGTATGGCAATTGACGGGGTATGGCAATTGACGGGTATGGCAATTGACAGGGTATGGCAATTGACGGGGTATGGCAATTGACAGGGTATGGCAATTGACGGGGTATGGCAATTGACAGGGTATGGCAATTGACAGGGTATGGCAATTGACAGGGTATGGCAATTGACGGGGTATGGCAATTGACGGGGTATGGCAATTGACAGGGTATGGCAATTGACAGGGTATGGCAATTGACAGGGTATGGCAATTGACGGGGTATGGCAACTGACGGGGTATGGCAATTGACGGGCCCCACAATTGGCTTGGTATGGCAATTCACGGGTTATGGCAAGTGGCGAGGTTTAGCACTTGACGGGGTATGGCAATTGACGGGGTATGGCAATTCACCGGTCCGGCAATTGACGGGGTATGGCAATTGACGTGGTATGGTAATTGACTGGGTATGGCAATTGACGGGGTATGGCAATTGACTGGGTATGGCAATTGACGGGTATGGCAATTGACGGGGTATGGCAATTGACGGGGTATGGCAATTGACGGGGTATGGCAATTGACGGGGTATGGAAATTGACGGGTCCGACGATTGACGGGGTATGGAAATTGACGCGGTATGGCAATTGGCGGGGTATGGCAATTGACGGGGTGTACGGCAATTGCGGGTACGGCAATTGACGCGGTATGGAAATTGACGGGGTATGGCAATTGACGGGGTATGGCAATTGACGGGGTGTGGTAATTGACGGGGTTTGGTAATTGATGGGGTTTGGCAATTGATGGGGTATGGCAATTAACGTTTGTTTGTTTGTTTGTCTGTCTGTCAGTCTGTCTGTCTGTCGTCTTTTGTCCTTGCGTCGAGTGCAAGGACAAAAGACGAGTGCGTCGAGTGCATCCTGTGTAGGTTCGACGATGGGTCGCACGTGCTTGAAATTTTCACACGCGACAGACAATCGATGTGTGATGAGCTGTGCCGAGTTTCAAATTGTTTGTCTTAACGCAGCGAAGCAAGGGCCGAAGGCGCTTGCAGTCTTTCGCTCAGCGAAGCATACGGGACTTCGCTTGATGTATGAATGAATGATGAGAAAAGAACCAATGTTACACTAAAATAGGCATAGCTGTCGAACCATTAGACCGATTCACATGAATCCAACATCAAATGAATCGCAACGAATACGTTTTTCGAACCAAAATTTATCTTGCCGCAGCGGAGCAAGGGCCGAAAGCGCTTGTTATGTGTATTCCTACTAAATCATAATATTTGTGTGCTGCTGTAACGACAAAAGGTATTGTGTATTGTTATCACATCCTTCACAACTGCATCATTGCGTTCGGCGTCATAAGCGGACATAATACCGGTGGCGCCGCTCTGGTGGTCGGTTTGTGAAGGAACACCACCAGAGTGGGCTTGCTTTTACTAATGCTATATTATGGTTTCTAGACGAGGTGCAAGTAATTTCCAATGGTCCAATTTTAACAACATTGAAACAAGCTCTCTTATGATGTGTAGTTCGTTTTATTATCAAATCATTTCACCCTGTCACTTTGCCCTTAAAGTGAAATGGGAGCAATTGGCCACTCAACATCTTGTGATAAACACGTGTCATACATCTTCTGTGTGACGTCCTGACAATTTCCAATGTTCTTAACTAAACGAAAATCGAACGTGCTACATTTTTATATCATCTTGAATAACTTCCATGAAGGTTTAACCCTGTCACTTTTGCACTGAATTCCAGAATTTGTGTCCCAAATTATCACATTGTATCACTTTATATTGTATATCAGATGTTCTACATTACCGAATTAATTTCCAATGGTCTTAAATAAACAGGCATAACATCCGCTGTCTTATGATGCCATACTCGACTACTTTTATAGTTTTCTAACCCTGTCATTTTTGCACTCAATTCCAGGATTTCCATATCGAATTATCACATTATATTCCTTTAAATTGTATATCAGATGTTCTACATTACCGAATTAATTTCCAATGGTCTTAAATAAACCGGCATAAAATCCGCTGCCTTCTGATGCCATACTAGACTACTTTTATAGATATCTACCCCTGGTATTTTTGCACTCAATTCCAGGATTTGTGTCTCAAATTATCACATTGTATTACTTTTAATTGTATAGCAGATGTTCTACATTAGCGAATTAATTTCCAATGATCTCAAATAAACCGGCATAAAATCAGCTGCCCTCTGATGCCATACTTGACTACTTTTATAGATGTCTAACCCTGTCACTTTCTACCTTTAGACATGAAGCTTTGTGACATTATTGACGTTCTGGCATGGCTCGATGCATGTCAAGCGCCGACGGTTGCTGCCTAGAGGATCCGTAGGGCCGCCGAGCGGTGGCACGATAGAAAGTAAAGTTCCGCCCTTCAACAATACTAAGCAACATCGGCTCTGACACGCCAAAATGGTGTAGGAGAAATTCACGGTTGTAGATGCATTCTTTCCCTTCAACGCCCATAAGCGTAATGTTCTTAAACAATTTCGCCAAAATCTGTCGGCCTCAACTCTAATGGTGGCGGAACTCATGCCAGGCACATAGTCTATCGTTTCAAATATGAAGATCTGCCTGTAACTTTGGCGTTGGGGCCCATTAACATTCAGGGAATAGGAATCCCGCGCCCCGCCATGTTAGAATGGCGGGCGGTTGGTGACGGGCCGGAGGCGGCCGGCGGCCGGCCGCCTATGGTAGAAAATAGTTCAAAAAGGAAATACGGAAAGTAACAATATGCGCAATAGGTCACTGCAAGTCGCTATAAAATTGACTTCTGAAGGCAAGCTAACTTTCATAAATGCACTTCGCATCATATTTTATGGAGACAGAGTCTCACAAATCGTAACTATATTCTTCGCGCACACACTAGTGAGCATCCGGGATCGCTTGTCGGGGGCGCATGTTTCAGAGTTCTTGAATGGCACCTGTTTTCTTTCTTTACTGGAGATCCCCTCGATGTCCGCAGTAACATTGCGTCTGACGCCTAACGGTTATTTGTGGCCAATGGGGTCTGAAAGCTACGATTTGGCCACCAGGGCGGCGCTGTACGCAATGGTCACCCGACGAGGAGGCGTCGGCCATCTTTGCTGTGCATTTTGCGTGGGGTTGCCGGGAGTCGGTGTTGGCATGTGGCTTTTATTAGGGTTGCAAGTCATTTAGGCCAAGGATTTCGGAAATATTGTGTTGAAGAAAGGTTGTTCATGGGTTACAGTGTGCCAGGAACTCGCCAATTATCGGACTCTGGCCACTAGCTTGGGTAGAACATACGCGTCTGAGCTGGCAAGTGCTTTGCTATTGACTGCACGTTACGGTGGTAGCTACTAGGCGCAATTATGGACTTGAATAGTGATAGGGATTTTTATGGGAGTTTCACAACACCTCAACTTTCAAGCTTATTAAGGGAAAGGCATGCATCCACAAAGGGCAGGAAGGAAGAGCTGGTCCAGAGGTAAGAGATCTCTACCCACCTACTGTTAAAAATGTTACAGTTACAGGTCCCCCTAGTGCAGTGGTTCCCAACCGGGGAGAAATTTCCCCCTGGGTGGAAATTTCGGTATTTCAGGGGGAAATTTTGATGGGATCCATTACGCATTTGTCTCATTGACGTAAGTGATGTCTTGAGTGACATACAAATATAACTTCAGTTTTTTTAGGGGGAAACGGCAGGTTTGGCCAGAGGCGAAAGGGGAAATGGACCAAAAAGGTTGGGAACCACCGCTCTAGTGGATGTGCAGGTTCCCTGAAAAGTTCCGGTATTCATTTAGCAGGCATCACACATTGGGTGGGGCTGAAACCTAACCCGGCCTGACCAAACCTGACCTAAAGCCTACCCTAAACCCTTAATCTGTACGATAATTTTCCCAAGATGGGGCACAATTTCGCAAGTGTCAGACCCCCCACCCAAGATTGGCACATGGAATACCTGTGGGTCACACCAGACATTGCTCCCCCCCCCAAGACCGGAACATGGAATACTAGCAGGCCTCATCAAACATCACTTTCCACCCTGCCTACTCCAGGAAGGACATTCTTGGCTGGTATCCTGGCACAGCATGGGCCCCCTCTCTATGAGGTCACCCCCCCCCCCTTGACAGCTTTCTGGATCCACTCCTGTGTACAGGACCCACAAGAGATGTGGGCCCCTGGGAGTCAGTGCCCCAAGCAGTGCAGGCTCCCTGAGAGGTGGGTGTGGGCCCCTAATGGGGCCCATATGAACAACTACCTTGGTAAGGTACCTAGCTCTAGGTAACCAGATACCCACTGCCCAACCTTACCTGCAATGCAATTTTGGTGAAATTAATTTGACTGAACATAACTTATGGGTGGAACTCAAATTATTAGTTTCAAATTAAGTAGGCTAACAATCCAATCTTAGCATGTTAGGTATTAGCCATGACAAATTCCTGGCTATGGATTGGGGGGGGTGCAGATTGGAGTCAATTTCTCACCCTTGGTGTGGATTGGTGCATATTTTCACTTTGGGCTGATGTGCCCCAGTGAACCTTGTGCCATACTTTCCAGTCTGGACAATAGATAGGTACTTACCTTGGTACCTAATGTGCCTAGGTACCTTACCAGTGCTTTCCTAAATGGTTCCCACTACGTCTTTTACAGAAAGGCAGTCAAACAATAGTTGTTTTTCAAATCAATTTTCTGCCTTCTTACCTTGCAGTCTGCTGGAAACCTGATAGATGGATCACGTTTATGGCAGCCGGGAACCGCACATACACCCATACTTCTGGCTTGCTTCTCCTAATTTCTAGCGCACTAATGGTAAATATTCCAGCAAACTAGACGTGTCTGAAGTACATTCAACATAATTAAATACGCGCAAACAACATACGCTGCTTACAAAATGTACAATAGGCTTTTTAAATATAAAGATTCTGCCCTCCCTAACCCACAAAACATAGCGCTTTAGGTTCGCCAAAGAAGGCTGGGTGACCATTGACTCTCAGCGCCATCTACATCTTTATCAACTTTCAGACCCCATTGGAATTCAGCAACATTTTTGCCATACATGACGCCTAGACAAATATGTTGGCAATTTTAGATGAACTCGTATTCATGCAGTTACCCTAAGCCAGCCAAGACAACATGGTAAATTTGTGCTTGGAAGGTGTTTTTTTTTAATTCTTGGACCTTATTTTTTCAGTGCAATAGTTGTGAAGGTGACCAAGATGATGGGACCATCCATTTTCTGTGCGAATGCTTGTTTTTCAGTTTGGAAGCAAAATAACACTAAAAAGAAGCTTTGAGTCAGGTAACAGTGAAAAAGTGAATGCTTAAAAAATATAAATAACAATTAAACATAACCCGACCTCCCTTGGAATACAAAAATCAAGGAAGGAAACAGGAAAATTTCAAACAATATGTTTTCTTTAAATTACCCAACTTATAAAAACTTAACACAACCTAATGAAACCTAACATAATATGCTTTGAAAGAAAAACAGTTTCCAATCTTGTTTTGATAATTTGATTGTTTTTTTTAACACTTCCAGCTTATGAAACCAAAACTAACCTAACCAAACTAGTATTATTGCAGTTTAAGGTAACCACAAGACAAGTTTTGCACAAATTCTATTTCATAAAACATACAAAGGGGTTAGTTTTCGTTAAGTTAGGTTAGGTTAGGCTTTTGTTGTATGTGATGCGTTTTTGGAAAAAATGGGCAATTAAAAAAAAAATTGAAGTATTCTTTGTTCAAAAACAGTTTAGGCTGGGTTAAGCTAGATTTGGTTAGGTTTTTTGCGTTTCAATTTTTTTTAAAGAAAATAATTGTTTGCAAATTATCCATTTTTAACAGATAATTTGTATTGCATGGAAAGTTAGGCTAGGTTAGGTTATGTTACATATTTTTTCTTTGTTTTGAATGTTACTTTGTATGCTATATTATAAGAACTTTGTATGCTACTTGCTTACTTACAACTTTGTATGCTTTACTTTGTATGTTATTGCCGCCTCCAGCGGCGGCCCCCCAAAAATATTTGGTGGATTTGATGGTGACAAAACTCACGATTCGAAACATAAGTGCTAATCTCCAATTTCTAGCTGAAATATGTATCAACTGCAATGAGGTTCTAACATGCTTTTTCAACACGGCGAAGCAAGCGTGTGAGGAACTTGTTTTATTAACCATATATGCAAATAATTTGAGACAGCTCACAGGTTCGTCGGTGACAGCTTCGGCATTTTGTTCACCCCTGCTCAACCTGCCTGACGGACTACTCACCCGACCACGGAAGTGGTCGGGTGAGCACGTATCACGTTACGGGTTTTGACCATGGCGTCCGCAAAATTATCCACGCCGCGTGCGATCAACTCGGCTTGGTACCGCTCTGGCAGAGTCCCCAGAAATGAGTTGAAATAAACCACATCGCTGTCACGGTCGGGCTATGCCTGTCGCACTAACTTTTTGAATCCGATCACAAATACCTCGAGGCTCATTAGGCTCGAAACGTAATCGCTTTAGTTGAGCGTGCGCGTCCAGCGCACATGGCCGTTCAAACAGTTCTCGCAGCTCCGCGACAGCCAGGCCCCAAGTAGACCGTTTTTGTTCTGCCGGGAGCGAATAATACGCGTCCAGTGCCACCCCGGACAAGCACAGGGGAAAGAAACGAGCCCTGATGTCATCATCGGAATTCTGTAAATATAGTAATTGTCTAGATCAGCCACAGATCTGCCGAAAGAACCCTCTCCAGAAAATTTAGGTGCCGACATCGACAAACCCCAGGCCGGACACGAGACTGCACACTTTCCTTAGACTCCATTATACTGACAAATAAAGTACGCATAACAAATTCGCCACACAATTTAGAAAACAGGCACAGCAAGCCATGAACAGCGCAGAACTTACCTTGACGAAGGAAGCTGGAAGATCCGATGAGCCAGACCAGTCCACCTCGGTCTAGCCTGCGTCCAGCGGTTGGTCGTCTCCAGCAGACACCCATAGCCTCGCGCCATCGCGTCCCGGGCCGAACTGCGGCGCCACTGCCAAGGCGTCCTGAGGTCACCGCCGCATGGCCCCGGGCGCGTCACCGCAGAGGCAAACCCAGCAGGGGCATTCCAGCACGATTCAACAGGTGATGGGTGCAAATTAACACCCGACCATCTCGGATTCTCTGGAAAATTGGCACCCAGGGTAATCAGGTGCCCAGATTCCGAATCTGAAAGTCTTAGGTCTGTCGGAGCAGTGGGTTTTGAGTTATAGCCTCGGGCAGTTTTTGAAAAGTTCGAATATAAGGTTTCTTTGGGACGCCATAACTCCCATAAAACTGAACGTAACCTAGTGAAATTATATATTGTTAGAATCGTAAAATCACAAGAATTGTTGTGGTGTAGCTCATTTTTTTAAATTTCGAAATTTTGTTCTCAAAAATTTTGTGGGCAAAAATTGGTTCAATTTTTTATATGTGGCCAGTTAAAAAACGTTGTTTTTTTGGCCGAAAATATTGCCTATGGCATTACTAACTGGCATGCAAAAAATTGGAGATAGGTATTTTTTAATAAATATTTTTACCCATTTTTTTATTTCAGCCATGCCATGAAAATTTGTGCTTTTCACGCACTGCCGCCGCGCATAGCATATGTAGCACATACGTATGGCATCAAATTCAAATGCTTCAAGTTCCATTATCTATGCAAAGCTCGTTCTTACATTTCAAGACCCCTCCCCACCCAGTGGCGGCGGAAGGTAATTTTGGATGGGGGGCAAGCGATTCTCGGGGCAAGCGATTTGCCCCCCTGGGCCGGGGTCAAAGCCATGTCTCTGGCGGAGTACTGCCCCGGTAGCGATCAAAGGTCCGATCCTGGGGGGGGGGGGGGAAGCGATATCCGAGGCCCGCCGGTACACATCGAATGTCCGATCCAGGGGGGGAAGCGATGGTTCCGCTAGTGCTCCCCTTGGCCCTGTGTCCCCTCCCAGAATTTGGGGGGGGGACTGCCCCCCTCTTCCGCCGCCCCTGTCCCCACCCCACCCCACCCCACCTTCCCCCTCCCCCTCCACGACCTCCTCCCGCATCTTGCGTCCGGGCTGAAGAACGCGAGGATCTGTGCTGTCTATGGCATCCCCTGGTGTGATGCTAAAATTCACCTGGTCATTTTTCATGTTTTATTTTAGTCCAATACCCATCGCTACATTCTAGGAAACAGAAAATACTGATAATTGACAAATTCGTTAGGCGTGTTTGTTGGAAAACTGCACATACATTACACTTACGGATACACCATGCACACTGAACACATCGAAGCTGGCGAGGCTGTGTCATGGGAAACTGCAGCGAGACTTCATGCGTTCAGTCAGCTCCGAGCCAGAGGCTCACTTTCGTTTTGCTCCCCGTTTTCTGCGGGATAACTTGACAAGCTGCCCCGCGCCCCCCGTCAGTTTCGACACCAGCAGTGTCTCAGTGTCAACGGGCGTGAAGCTGTGCAGGCCAAGCGTGCCCTTGACCTGCACGGCTCGGGTGAAGCGCTGCCTCAGCCGCGCGGCAGTTTCTTCGACTTCCGCCGTGGTCACGAACAGGAAAACCACTGTCGTCTGGAATTTTTCACTAAAAAATTCGAACATCCCGGCTGCATCAGTGATCTGGTGACTTGTGGGCCGGCGGAGACTCTCGAGAGCGGTCGCCCTCTTCACAGTGCCTCCCACGCCGTCACATGCCCCTTTGCCGTGTGACGTGGCAAAAAATTGCCAGTCACACTCCACTCCGAAATAATTTTTGTGATGGCAGAGGTTTAAAAAGTTGAATCTGTTTTTGTATTGGGCTGATGAGCCGTCCGAAAAGTACCTGATTTTGGTCAGTGCTGGGACTTTTTCCTTGAGCCGTGGGATCAGAGCTTTTTGGAAGGCGTGGACACTGGTTGTGTTATGCTTTGGATGATCTGAGATGACGCAGTAGCTCTGGTGCCGCTGCTGTCCGTCCTCTCTCCAGTAGGCCACGAACGGTTGCACAGTACACTGTGGAGCGTCCCAATGGTGGCTTTGCACTTCGTCTTGAATGACGAACGTGTAGTTATCGCTGAAGTCCCCGACGACGACAGCCTCGACGACAACAACACGTGGTCAGATTCACGGAAATCCGGCGAGAACTGACGGATAACGAGAGGCGCCAGGGGGACTGATAGCGCACCCCACTGATAAGGCACCAACCCCTATGAACCACGGGCCTTTGAACCAGGAATTTGCTAGAACAGCTATAATACACACCTGCGCCCCTACAACTTGTGGTAATCCATTCAAGCCAGCACAACCTAAGACCAGCCATAGACAGCACGGATCCTCGCGCCCTTCAGCCCGGCCGGGGCTGGGGTGACGCAGGACGCGCGAAGGGATTGTGGAGGGGGATGGGGGAAGGTGGGGATGGGGAGGGGTCTTGAAATGGTCAAAAGAGTTTTTCATAAGTAATGGAATTTGGAGCATTTAAATTTGACATGTCATATGTTTGTACTACTTACGATATTTGCGGCCGCAGGGCGTCAAAAGAGCAAATTTGCACTGCACGGCAGAAATAAAAAAAATGGGGAAAAATATTTATAAAAATACCTATCTCCAATTTTTTGCATGCAAGTTAGTAATACCACAGGCAATATTATCGGCCCAAAAAACACATTTATTTTAACTGGCCACATATAAAAAAACGTGAACACATTTTTGACCAAAATTTTACAAAACAAAATTTCGAAATTTTCAACAATGAGCTACACCACAACAATTCTTGTGATTTTACGATTCTAACGATATATCATTTTACTAGGTTACTTTCAGTTTTATGGGAGTTATGGCGTCCCCAAAAAACCTTGTATTCAAACTTTTAAAAAAAACTGCCCGAGGCTACAACTCAACACCCACTGCTCCGATAAACCTAAGACTTTCAGATTCGGAATCTGGGCACCTGATTACCCTGGGTACCAATTTTCAAGAGAATCCGAGATGGTCGGGTGTTAATCACCTGTTGAATCGTGCTGGAATGCCCCAGGCTCAGCAGCACGCGCGCACAACACGTAGCGCCCGCCGCACCGTTGGCCCCGCCCGCCCCCGCGCCGCGGCAAATCCTCCATTCATGGCATGCTAAGCTCTCGGTCAAAGTTCTGCCGTTGAACTGGAATTCACGGATCGGGTGGCCATGCCATGATCCACGCAACAAACTGCATAGCAATAGGATGCTGGTCCATAAAGCCACCCCATCAATAATTCGAACTGCAGTTCTAAAAAGAAGTTCACTAGGTTCGGAACTATCCAGGTTCGGACCTTGTGACCTTGTGACCTGACCTTAGGTAACGCTGGGACAATGCATATATTGATATACGATCAAGTCAGCCTTAGCCAAAGTGTGCAATGTTTGGAGCTCATTTCATGGATAGGCCAATTCAGGTCAAATATGGTCTGACCACACGAGATCAGGCCATCTCAGGACATTGACTGGCCTGTCAATGTCATGTGGCACTAATTACGCGGTGCCGAAACCGGGTTTAGATATGACTGCGAGGAACAGCAGCATTCTCAAAACATGGCATTGTGTAGAATAAACATGATAATTGTTGAAGTTCGTCGTATTTCACATACCTTAAATTAGAATGTTTGTAGCATGCTCGATCATTTTTTGCTTGAAAGCCCACCCCGAAGTTTTTTTCCACTCGAAATGGCAACTAACGCAGATGTTGACCTAGCCTCAAGTCAGGAACCTAAACCGCAATTAACAATTTCGGGACGCCATAGTTGTTCCCCTCTAGTGAAAGTGAAATGTGAAACCCCTCTTGTCTGACGCCACCTGGTTGTCAAGTCAGGTTCCGCTCAAGTTGATGAGCGTTCTAGCAGTTGAAGGAAGACGCCCCCTGCTTGTGGCCTTACTCGTGACAACACTCATCCAGCGGTATCGGTTGGGTGAGTTAAAACTTTGTGTTGCGTTTTCGCCAAATGGCGCCCACCTCTCACACTCTTATTTTGTACACGGTGTTTTTTTTGCAGATGATGTGGAGCCTTCAAGGAGGCCAGCATCTGGCCACGGGCCCACCGAGTAAGAACACACTTGGCGGGAGCGTGCCAAGGAGGCGGGTGATCGGGCTCCGGTGCTCCCGAGGCCAGCTGCCCTGCGGGCAGAACATGCTGCTCGAGGTCGTCCCGGCCGCCCGCGAGATGCCCGCCGGGCACCGCCGGCCGACCGCCCCGCTGCTTCCCATTGTACCTCTAGATGCCGGCGGCGTCTGGATGCACCCCTGTTGCGGCAGCAACGGCTACAGCTTGGACTTCCCGCCGGACGAGGTCGGCGAGGCGGTCGACTGATCTGTTGCGAGTCCACCACGAAGAAGTGGTAACCGGATCTGTGTCGGATCCGTGTCGAACTCATGTCGGATCCGTGTCGGACCCGTGGCGAACTCGTGTCGAACTTTTGTTGGACCTGTGCCTGATGAAGTGCCTGGTGCTGTGTCGGACCCGTGTCGAACTCATGTCGGATCCGTGTCGGGCCCGTGGCGAACTCGTGTCGAACTTGTGTCGGACCTGTGTCGAGTGAAGTGTGACTGGGTCTGCACGCAGGAATGCTGCTGTTGCTCTGATGGAATGCAGTGTTGTGCAGTGGCCTTGTATAAACATCGATTTCCGCCGGGGCCCGGGTATGTACGTGCCGTCCATTGCAAGCTGTGATAGACAAGGGAAGGGGCACTGAACGTCGCCGGCAGTCGATGGGGTTCGGCCAAGCCCAAGCAAATGCCGGACAAATATTGTCGCTCTCATCACATCAACTGACTGATCATGAGTGACACGTCGGGGTATTCCGAAGTACCGTGATGCATGTCAGTAAATAGCTATTTCTGCGTTATTTTCCTGACACATTTTGAAAGTCATAGGCGTTCCACGAAATGCACGAGCACGACAAGACATTTGACAGAATGCCTATTCGATACCGTTGCTGATCCCATCCGAGCCAATGGAGAGCCTGTGCCCCTGGAAAGAAACATGCAGTATAGAGCATAACGCCGAGTGAAGTTTTCAAATCCGCCCAAATCAGAATCCGTGCGAGCCCATCCAATTAACATCCATAGCCGTACCGGATATGGAGGCCCATCGTTAACCAATCAGCTTCCAAAATTCAAGATAACACAGCCTGATTGGCTACAGTAATGAGTAGCAACTAGACAATCAAAAATAATTTGACATCAATCCCCATTTATTGGATGCTGCCACACTACTGGAACAGCAGACGGTTGCATAGGTCAGTATTGGGAGCTGGTGTTCATGGTATGCGGTAGCAATGATGTATGTGCAGAGCATTCGTTGCCACCGTATCACTACGGGCCCTCATTGAATTGCATTGTATTGCAGTACAGCGGAAGGCACAGTCCACGTTTACAAGTGGCTGTTACTTGCCCTCGTCAGTCACAGTTTCAAAAAGGTGAAGAGCAGTCCCAATGATATTGAATGCACAATACAGCTTTAAGAACATGCCAGGATGTCCATGCAAATGCGTCTCATTCAATAGCGGAGACGATCTGCACCCTCACACGCTTGTTAAAATCGGTGCACATGCGATGGAGCACGTGGCCGATAACATGATCGTTGTAAATAGTGAAATCATGCACAAGAAAGTATAGATCAATTCAGTAAAAATACTGAGTGGCACAGGTGGGATCCATGTTGCTGTGTTCGAAAGGGTGGCTTGTGTTCACATAAATAGTGATCTGTCTGTGGACGACTTCTCCAGCTAGCTTACATTGCTGGATTGGTGTTGTCCCGGTGAAACCAAAGACGTGATTGTGTTATCTAAAATCGTCCATACCGTACTTTGGTTTGATGCTTCGGTATTACCAAGACCCTTGGGAGCGATGGGCGTTGCTGTTGCTGTTGGGTGTTGCTATTGCTGTTGGGTATTTCTGTTTTTGTTTGTTTCTGTTTCTGTTGCTGTGGTGTAGTCTGTGACGGATTTGCTTTCCGGTTTGGCGTTGAAGCTTCAGTGCATCAGTGCATCGAGTACTATCTGGGGACCAATTTTGAAGGAAATCTGAAGAGTCCCACCTCATGGACTCTGACCTTCGACCTTGAATATCTCACTGCCAAGTTATGCATGATGGTGCAAAACATGTTCATAATTTCCATTGCTGTGAATGCCAATTCATTGGAATTTTCAGAGCAAAAAGCATTGGTTGTGCATGTCCAATGCCAACTACAGATGCTCTCCTTTCTGATGTGTGCATGATATTCATATTTATCATAGAATGTATGATTTTCCACTGAGAGATTCATGATTTGACTGAAACCCCCATCATGCATTGCACATTAGCTGGTTTGCATACTTTTCACAAATTTATTTACCAGTGGAAACAAAGTCTTGCACATTTCCTGCTGAGTTCACCATATGATTGGCTAAAACACTGAAATATATTTTATGTTATGTAGCTCATTGAATGTATTCAAGGGCGTCGCCACCGGGGGGGCAGGGGGGGCAGTCGCCCCCCCTGTCGTGAGACTGGGGGGGCGCCGCCCCCCCCCCTGAAATTTGAGGAGGCCCCTATCCGGAAATGCACAGGAAAAAAAAGTGAGCAAGGAGGCCGACGGGACATGAGAGGAGGCCTCCAAGACGTGAGAGGAGGCCCCTAATTCGAAGAAGGAGTCACCTAGGAGAAGATAGCAGGCCCCAGAAATCAAGAGAGTGCCAATAATTGGCACGGAGGCCCCCAGGAATGCAAAGGAGGCCCCCAGGATTGCAAAGGAGGCCCCGTGATTACAAAGGAGGCCCACAGGATTGTAAAAGAGACCCCCAGGATTGCAAAGGAGGCCTCCAGGATTGCAAAGGAGGCCCCCAGGGTTGCAAAGGAGGTCCCCGTGATTACGAAGGAGGCCCCCGTGATTGCAAAGGAGGCCCCAGGATTGCAAAGGAGGCCCCAGGATTGCAAAGGAGGCCCCCAGGATTGCAAAGGAGGCATCCAGGATTAGAAAGGAGGCACCCAGGATTAGAAAGGAGGCCCCCAGGATTTCAAAGGTCTCCAGGATTGCAAAGGAGGCCCTCAGGATTGTAAAGGAGGCCCCCATGATTGCAAAGGAGGCCCCATGATTGCAAAATAGACCCCCAGGATTGCGAAGGATTCCTCCAGGATTGCGAAGGATGCCTCCAGGCTAGCGAAGGAGGCCCCCAGGATTGCAAAGGAGGCCCCATGATTGCAAAGGAGGCCCCCAGGATTGCGATGGAGGCCCCCAAGATTGCAAAGGAGGCCCCCAGGATAGCAAAGAAGGCCCCCAGGATTGCGAAGGAGGCCCCCAGGATTACAAAGGGCCCCCCGGATTACAAAGGAGGCCCCCAGGATTGCAAAGGAGGCCCCATGAGTGCAAAGGACTCCAGGATTGCAAAGGAGGCCCCCATGATTGCACAAAGGAGGCGTCAGGATTGCAAAGGAGACCCCCCAGGATTGCGAAAGATGCCTCCAGGCTAGCAAAGGAGGCCCCCAGGATTGCAAAGGAGGCCCCCAGGATTGTAAAGGAGGCCCCCAGGATTGCAAAGGAGGCCCACAGGATTGCAAAGGAGGCCCCCAGGGTTGCAAGGGAGGCCCACAGGATTGCAAAGGAGGCCCCCAGGATTGCAAAGGAGGCCCCCAGGTTTGCAAAGGAGGCCACCAGGATTGCAAAGAGGCCCCCAGGATTGCAAAGGAGGCCCTCATGATTGCAAAGGAGGCCCACAGGATTGCAAAGGAAGCCTCCAGGATTGCAAAGGAGGCCCCCAGGGTTGCAAAGGAGGCTCCCATGATTACAAAGGAGGCCCCCATGATTGCAAAGGAGACCCCCAGGATTGCAAAGGCCCCCAGGATTACAAAGGAGGCCCCCAGGATTACAAAGGAGGCCCACAGGATTATCAAGGAGGCCCCCGGATTGCAAAGGAGGCCCTCAGGATTGCAAAGGAGGCCCCAGGATTGCAAAGGAGACCCCAGGATCGCAAAGGAGGCCTCCAGGATTGCAAAGGAAGCCCCAGGATTGCAAAGAAGGCTCCCGCGATTACAAAGGAGACCCCCATGATTGCAAAGGAGGCCCCCAGGATTGCAGAGGAGGCCCACAGGATTACAAAGGAGGCCCACAGGATTATCAAGGAGGCCCCCTGGCTTGCAAAGGAGGCCTACATGATTGTCAAGGAGGCTATCACATCAAATATATCACATCAAGACCTTTAAAAAAATAGAACTCGATGTCCAAAAGTTCACACCGAGATTCGATCGAATGGACCCCAGCACCTGAAAATTAAGAACAGTTCCGGCAAAAATTACCCGGAGGGCTTTTATACTCCGAAAGGTGCCATCGGCTGAAAAAAAAACTCCTTCGGTGGCCGCAGTGGCATATCAAAGGGGCAAATGCCCCCTCCCTCCTAAGAGGGATATGCTCCCAAGAATCGAGCCGAGGCTTTCAAAAGTCGCGCTGGGGCCACAAAAATTCGCGTCGGTCCACCAGAATTCGCGTAGGGGCTCCAAGTAAATACGGCGGGCCCCAGAAAACTCTCTCCGCCAGGCCCGAAAATCTGCAACAGGAACCGCCAAGATCGCGTTGGGGCCACAGCTAAGTACAACGCGCCCCGCAAACTCGAACCGGTCCCACAAAATATCGCGCTCGGACCCACAATTCCCATCGGTAGTACCACAAATTTGGTCTGGGCATAACAAATTCACGTCGGGGCTGCCAACAATTGGCGTCTAGGGCTCCACATAAGCACCGTGTGACCTAAAAGTCGCATCGGTATCCGACAAAGAAAGCCGGAGCCCTCCAAAATAAGGAGGGATTCCAAAAAAAGTCCGGGTCAGGAAAATGGTTCTGGAGCACCGAACATATCATCAGATGCCTTGACAAATCGCGTACGGCATCGAAAAACATACCGGAGCTCGACGAAAATCTTCGTGAGATGGAAAAACATGGCGCCAGGAACTCGAAAAATCAGGCCGAGATTCGGAATTTAAAGAAAATTCAGAAGAGGTCCACACAAATCGCGTTGAGCCCAGATAACTGGCGTTGGGTCCCCGGAACCACGCACCTGGGCGCGATAAGTTGCGCTAAGACCCAGAAATACCGCACCGAAGACCCAAAATCGTACTGGGCCCCACAAATGTGCGTCAGAAGCCCCAAATAAACACAGCGGGACCCTAAGAGCACAACGGGGACCGAAAATGTAACTGGCCCTCCAAAGCGCAGTCTCGTAAAAAGCGACAGGGCCCTAAAACATGCGTTGCAGCCCTAAATAAATATAGCGGGAACTCTAAAAAAACAAACAAAAAAAAACCAGAAGCTCTCAAGGCACACAGGGGACATGCGACCGCACAAGGGCCTGAAAAGAGGCTGGGGTCGCAATAAGCAACATGGTCCTAGAACGAACAAAAATACCGGGCACTAAATAAATACATTGAGATCATTGAAAGCGCCCCGACAACTAAGAAAAATCATCGGTGCACAAAGAAGCAACAAACCCTAAAACGAGCAGGGGTTTCGAAAATGCGTTGGGCCTCGAACAAAAATGGATTGGAGCCCTAAGACACATCCGTAGACGAAGAAATACGAAACGGGTTCAAATAAGTGCACTCAGGCAGGGCCTCGGTTCGGTAGCCAACCTGGAAGCAGGTTTAATCAAAGATATGAGGTGCATCAAAGCTCAGCGGGTATCCGCATTTCTTCATCATAAAATATGGGAAGTAGGGAACTAGTGATCGAATTTAATTAATCGAATCTTCGCAGCGAACGCCCATACAAAGCATTTCATCACGTCAGATAAGGCGCAAGTCTATCATGTGGCAGCAATTAGCAAAGTGTAGGAGGCCCAGCAGAATCCGTAGCATCGCACGAAGTGTGGCGAATGCGCCGAATGCGCAAGATGGGTGTGCACATGCACTAACGTTGGCGTCGTGGCGACCGAGCACTATGAACTGGAATGTCTGAAATTGGTAAATTTTACATTTTAAAGTGATCTGTGTAGGTGTAATTTCAGCAGTGCAAGGTGACTTATCAAGGGATACCAAAAGAATACATTCGAACAGGGTGGGGGAGCCAGGGTTGAAATCCGACGAATCAGAAACGATAGTGGTATAGATTAGGCCCCTCGACCGGATAATTTAGTTGGTCACTAATTATTTTACATAAAAAGGTCCCCTTTGACAAAATAGTGGTCGAAATCGGAAGACTTTTTATTGAGTAGGTGGACCCCTCCAAATACGTTTTCCTCCTCTCCTTGACGCAAATATAGGTACGTCACTGGTCCCCCAATAATTTTCAGAAACATACGCGCATGGAGCAAAGCCAACATTGAGGGGCAAATTCCCCCTCACAAGCATACAAAACAACACCGATGACAGATATTAAATGAGAGAAATGAAGTTTTTAAATATATTTTCTTCCTACAAAATTGTCTTCTGTGATTACAGCCTGTATGATTAGAGCTTCCCAGCTTCAATACCTTCTCAACGACATAATTTACAAAACGGTACAGCACAGTGAAAACCATGGGCGTGACTGCGTGGAATTTGAAGGTTTTGCATTATTTGTGCATTGTCATTGTTACATTGTTGCATTGTCATTGTTACATTGTTGCATTGCCATTGATGCATTGTTGTTGAATGCTTGTTCTTGCCGTGAATTTATTCGCGGAGGATTTATGACTTTAGCTTCTGTGCCAAGTGCCTTGCAGCCAGCACCAAATGTTATAAAAATAAATAAATTCCTAAGATGACGATCAGAAAACCAATTCAATCCACTTCTCGTTGTCACCTTCGCGAAATTGTCGTCCTAGGACTGAGAAATTATCGTTTAAGCTTGTTTATGAGATCAGGCTGATGGGAATGACTAACAGTAGTGATGAACCTAGCGATATTCAGTTAAACTTGGTGGACATAGAAATGGGTTGATCAATGGGAGATATCTTTAAGATATGCTCAGCACCAGCCCCCCCCACCATCCCGCTGTAATCTAGAGGCCAGCGGGAAGATTCTTTTCTTCGATAAAGCATAAAGATATTGGTTTGTTTTGGCACTGACGTATTTATGCACGTTTGCTTATTTATACCCTGGTATGGCTCAGTTCTCAGCGAAAAAAAAAGATTCTTGGTATTGCGCTTTGCGTAAATGATGCACCATGCCAAGAACAAACAAGAAGCCATGTTCCCCATTCTGGAACCATACTAAGAGCCTAAAAATCAATAGGAGGCCCTAACACAATGGAGGCCCCCTTTCGGGAGCAGGAGGCCCCCTATCAATATTGCCCCCCCTGGAAGAATTTCGTGGCGACGCCACTGAATGTATTATGATTTTCTGTCATGTTGCATGTTTGCAACTTATGAACCCATCTAGGCATAATCATACTGTATTGAGTTCATTTGCATTCTATGCCCACAGATAAGCATGCCACGCACATCATGCTGGTCTATAGATGATGACGAGAAGCTCCTGTGCCTGGTAGAAAAATATCCCTGGCTGTATGAAGTTAAGCACAGGTCATACAGGGATAAATTTAAAAAAGTCAACTCATATCATGAGATTGCCACTGCCTTCGATGGATACACTGGTAAGTCTCCAGAAGCAGGTATGCCATGCGAGTTCAGCTAATAGCCAGGCTGCTGCTCTAGTCCCCTAGCATGTACCTATGGATGAGATATGGTCATGCATATTTACTTTCTTGTCTTCTGTACTCCAGTCTGGGATATTCTAGAAGTTTGACTAGTCAAAGGCATGTGCAGCTCCAGTGCTTGTTTACTTCTACATTGCAGAAGAGCATCCCCAAATAGTGTTGTTCCTAGGGTGCTGAGTAAAAAAGAACGGCAACAGGTCTATGGCACTTGTATTTTTTGGGCAAATGCAGAAACGGGTGGGCAACGAGTATATTGCACCTAGAAATGTTCTTCTGGGAGTGACAAGTTTACCATCAAATATTAGACAGGGGACGAAAAGGGAAATGGAACGAAATTAGCATGGTGTGGGTGTTACTCCCCACCCAAATATGTCAATGTTGGGACAGTGGCTGTTGCAGAATGTGGGTTGGAATTGATGGCAGAATATGTCTCATTTCTGTGTCACTTCTCAGGTGATGAAGTCTGTAAGCGCATGGCGCAACTAAAGGATAAGTACCAAAGAATCAGGAAGGAAATCACAAAGCCGCCTCCCAGTGGTTCGGGTCGCAACGAGGTGGACGGGCGGAATGAGCGCTGGTGCCTGTATGACCTTATCGACTCTTTTCTGCGAGACAACGTCTCCCTCCAACGCAAGTATGTTTGCTATGTTGTTTGCTTCCCCAAATGCCTCCCAAAAAATTGCATGCATATGCCGTTGCTGGATTTCATTTCACTGGAGACACCCTACGTTTCTCCGTCGATCATATGGTTGTTTCTATTTCGAATTTGTTAAAAATGTGGTTTGGTGGTTAACCCGCACCCGTCCGGGGCAGGCTTTCGATAACCGTTTTTCGAGGGCCGCAGAAGAGCGAATGATCGCAGATGCACGCCACTTTAGGTACCTTTTGCTGCACCATTTTAGTGCTCTATTGCAATGTTAGTGCAGGTCATATCAGGCCGCTGATCTGTGTCAGATGAAAGAGGACTATGTCCGAACGAATTCAAGTGCCATCATTCACTGTAATTGGAATTGGTCAAGACCAACGCAACCAACCTGTCGACGCAGAAGTTTTTGTTGGCCGGCCAGGCGTAGGTTAAGTCAGCACAGGAGAGCAAAGTTAACTCAATTCTTCCATGTTTTTCTAGGAGAGGTGACAGCATCCGCACGACGTCAGCCGATGGGGCCTCCTCTATGGCTGTCACTGAGTCTGATGAAGGACGGCAGATAGAAAGCACCCAGGTTTGTGCTGCACTGCGAGAACTATGCAAAATACTTCGCGTGCGTTTCCTCATTGTCATTTGCTTCCTCACCAGTCGTCAAAGATTAAGAATGTGATGTCCAGAGACATGGGAAGAATTACGACTAACCAAATCACGTGGACATGTTACCAGATGAAGCTTGTACTTCTTGCCTGCAAGCATGGTTGTCGCTTCATGTAATTTTGTGAGGGCCATGGCTCCCAGAATATTGACTCGGCCACTTAAATAATTTAGCATTTTATCGTTGAACCCTATGGGTTGGTCTTCCAGGTTTTTAGCCCACCCAATTCCTCAATATAGTTCACCTCCCAACCCCTCGCACCAATATTCATTTCTAGAAATCGTCACCAACGTCTGGAAGTGTGTTGATCCTGCTGTATTGTGAGTAGGTGTAGCCAACAACACATTTCAACATGATTTTAAGGCATCCCCTGTTATTGTCGGCAGGCCACCAGCTACGTAGACTGCAGTGAGACCGATTTCTCCCAGACGCTGTTCCTGCAAGAAGGTGGTCTCTGGATGAATGTGGGCTTGGCGACTGCCGTCAACACTGACCGCCATGTGGCTGCCGGCGGCGACGGCAACGCGGCCAGCGGCAGTGGCGACGGCGGCGCGGCCAGCGGCGGCAGTGGCGATGGCGATGGCGGCGGCGGAGCGGCCGGCGGTGGCGACGGAGCGGCCGGCGGTGGCGACGGCGGCGGCGACCGGCGACGGCGGCGACGGCGGCGGAGCGGCCAGCGGTGGCGGCAGTGGCGACGGCGGCGGCGGCGGCGGAGCGGCCAACGGTGGCGGCAGTGACGACGGCGGCGACGGCGGCGACGATGGCGATGGCGGCGGCGGAGCGGCCGGCGGTGGCGACGGCGGCGACGGCGGCGGAGCGGCCAGCGGTGGCGGCAGTGGCGACGGCGGCGGCAGCGGCGGAGTGGCCAGCGGTGGCGGCAGTGACGACGGCGGCAGCGGCGACGGCGGAGCGGCCGGCGGAGCAGCCGGCGGAGCGGCCGTCGGCAGCAGCGACGGCGGCAACGGCGGCGCGGCCGGCGGCAGCAGCGACGTGGCAAGCAGCAGCAGCGGCGCGTTCGAGGCCGGTAGAGGTGGTGGTGGCGGCGCTGGCGAGGCCGGTAGAGGTGGCGGCGCGTGCGAGGCCGGCAGAGGTGGCGACGCGTGCGAGGCCGGCAGAGGTGGCGACGCGTCCGTGACCGGCAGGCGTGGTGGCGGTGTGTTCGCTTCCGACAGCGGTGGCGCGTTCACCAGCAGTGGCGGCAGTGGCGGCAGCAGCGGCGCGTTCGCGGCCGGACGCGGCAGCAACGGCGATGCCGGCGCATCCGTGGCCGGCAGCAACGGTGGTGGTGCCAGGAGAAATAGGACGCCTTCATCCTCGCCGGGTGCGGCTCGTCGACCAGGAAAGAGGCCTGCCACAGAAGTTTGGCAGCAGGACTTGTTGTCCTTCTGGAAACAACAGAAGGAGAAGGATAATGATAGGCAAGGAGCATTCTTTAACTATGTCGCGTGCGCTGTGGGAGACTTGCCTGTGGCCGCCCAACTTGACTTTGAGGAGGACGTCACGCGCCTCCTCAACCAGTACCGTCGGCAGTATCATTAGCCACGCATATGTGTGGTTCATGTGAAATACAGTTCGTTCATTGTGCATTTCATGACGTAGTGCTACTACTGTAACACTGGACCGCGCACACTTACATCAGGCCCGGTTGTCCTGTTATTGCTGTGGGTGAAAAGGTGCTTCGAGGAACGTAGTGATTTCCCAGTACCCTTCACGTCCACATGGTAGAGAAGTTCAAACAGAACACATTTGCTAGTGTATTAGCATTGCACCGGTCGCGGGATAGAGAACCACAGACGCCGCACAGACCAAATAACCAACCATGGCTGGAGGAGACGCATTTCAAAACCGCCGACCGCGCTGCACAACAGCGTCCTGCCACGGCACCGAACCCTCTGGCGACATAAAGTGGCCGGCAAAACGGTCCCGAAGGTTAGCGGCGCCGCGACCCGGATTGTTGGCCCCCAGGCGACCGATGTCGGTGAGACAGCCGCCGGCGTCTTGCTGCCGCCAGGCACCGCGCTGAGTCGTCCTCGCCATCCACTTCGTCGGGACCTATATACGGACGATCATGTGACGCCCCGTCACGACGCCGCAAGAAGTTGTGGAGGACGCAAGTAGCCTTAATGATGGCGTCCACGGTCTCTAGCCTTGCTATGATTGGTTGGCGCAAAATTCGCCACTTCGTCACGAGAATGCCAAAAGCATTCTCCACCACACGGCGAGCACGGCAATGCCGGTAATTGTATACCAGCCTTTTGTGACGATCCCTCCCCTCCAAATTGGCAGCGCTTCCAGGGTATGGACGCATGACAGATTGGCGCAGTTGGAACGCCTCGTCACCTACAAAGACAAATCCAAGTTCGCCAGCACCTTCGGTAGGAATGTTCAGACTACCTCTGTCAACCTCTGCGAGGCGAGCCTCCTCTGGAACAGGTTCCCTCAGATGCGTTTCTTCTCTTCTAATTCTTGGTCCAACTATGTCCAGAAGTTCATCAAACCTCGCAGGACTCATGCGGTAGTTGGCATGAAAATTATCGGGGTCATCTCTTGACTCTCGCATGAATGTTGCATGCTCCCCCTGCACAGGTCTCAATTGCAGGGACTCTCTCACCCAAACACGGCGCAACGGTGGGTCAGGGCTAGATCCCATGAGCAAAAGCATGAGGAAATCTCCATCTTTCATGGTTCTCTGACAGGAAAATCAGTTGTCGATAACTTAAAATGAAAATGTGAGAATAAAACGCGCGATATATCTCAGCTTGCATTGGTACAAGTATTTAGGATTTCCACACAACTTGAATCGGCGGCAGACGCGTCGGAATGGTCCCATTGGCGTCATAATTGATTCGCAGGGAAGCGTAAAATGAACGTTTTCATTTGGGTAAACGGCGTGTGTTATTCCCGGTGTATTTTCGCTCGTTTTACGATGTCTATCTTCTGTTTTACGTTCGATATCCGTTCGTTTTACGAATGATTGACGCTCCGAATTACCAAGTGTGAACCGAGCTTTACCAAGACCCTTGGGAGCGATGGGCGTTGCTGTTGCTGTTGGGTGTTGCTATTGCTGTTGGGTATTTCTGTTTTTGTTTGTTTCTGTTTCTGTTGCTGTGGTGTAGTCTGTGACGGATTTGCTTTCCGGTTTGGCGTTGAAGCTTCAGTGCATCAGTGCATCGAGTACTATCTGGGGACCAATTTTGAAGGAAATCTGAAGAGTCCCACCTCATGGACTCTGACCTTCGACCTTGAATATCTCAGATGTTTATGAACGCCCCTCTTAGCCTTTATGCTCATGATGATCAGTGCGTCGAGTACTACCCGTGTACCCATTTTGAAGAAAATCAGGAGTCCGATCTCGATGACCTTTGACCATTGACCCCGAACATCTCCGTAGTGTTTTGTAATTCGGCTTCGTGGTTGAGTTCCTGATAATCAGGGTGCCAAACTCTACCAGTATGCTCGCTTCCACGATGTTCCACCGGTAAGAATAGAATATCAATCTAGCTTGACGTACATATTGATATTCGTTTCGTGCATATTATTGCTGCATATTCGCACGGGAAGAAGTCTTGACCGGAATAATCCAGCTGTTTATGAACGCCCCTCTTAGCTTTTATGCTCATGATGAGCATTGCATCGAGTACTATCTGGGGCCCAATTGTGAAGGAAATTTGAAGAGTCCGACCTCATGGACTCTGACCTTTGACCTTGAATATATCAGCTGCTTATGAACATCCCTCTTAGCTTTTATTCTCATGATCAGTGCATCGAGAACTACCTGTGCACCAATTGTGAAGGGAGTCTGAAGAGTCCGACCTCATGGACTCTGACCTTTGACCTTGAATATCTCAGCTGTTTATGAACGCCCCTCTTAGCTTTTATGCTCACGATGATCAGTACTTCACGTGGTATCTGTGGACAAATTTTGGAGGTAATCTGAAGAGGCCGACCTCATGGAGTCTGACCTTTGACCCTGAATAGCTCAGCTGTTTTTTTTTATGAACGCCCCTCTTAGCTTTTAGGTCATGATGATCAGTGCATCGAGTACTATCTGGAGACCAATTTTGAAAGAAATCTGAAGAGTCCGACCACAATGACCACGACATTTGACCTTGCATATCTGAGCTGTTTATGAACGCCCCTCTTAGCTTGTATGCTCACGATGATCAGTGCATCGAGCACTATCCGTGGACCAATTTTGAATGGAATCTGGAACGCCGCCGCCGCCGGGGCCCGCCGGCGCTGAAGGCCGGTGCGGCAGTTGGGGCGGCGGCGGTGACGGCCGGAGCCCGGCCGTCCAGCGTGGGGAAGTCGTCGTCGTTGATGGAGACCACGGCGGGCCGCGAGACGAGGCGTTGCGCACCGTCTTCCCGGCGGCCACCGCCACACGCTGCGCCAGGTTACCGCCCCTGTCGACACGGGGGTGCGTCACGGCCACAGGGCACGGGGCACATGGCCGACACAGGGGCAGTTACGGGCACAGGACACATGGCCGACACAGGGGTACGTCCCGGGCACAGGGTACAGGAGTAAGTCACAGGCACGTCACAGAGCGCAGGGTAAAAAGCCGACAAAAAGGTAAACCCACGGGCACAAGGTTCATGGCCGGCACATGGGTACGTCACGGGCACAGGGTACATGGAAGGCACGTCACAGCGAGGGTACATGGCATACACAGGCAGTGTTGGATTTTCACTTCTCGGTCTTGGATTCGGAGTGTATAATTTTGGGCTCGCCAAAATTGGAGTGTATAACCCTGATAAGCACTATGTAATGGAGTGTATATTTTTTTCGTTTGCCAAAATATGGGGTGTATTTTGAAGAACTAAGTAATGGTGTCTATGCATTTTACAGATAGCGAAGTTGGGCGCTGTATGACCAACGCAATCGATGCGCCCTTAAGCCCAAATAACCAACCAACCAACAGATAGCGAAGTGTATACATTTCGTAAAAATGCAGCGAGTGTCGTTTCCTGTAATCAAGGAATAAAACGCCCTCCAATCATTTGTTCGGTTCCTATCCTAGGTCTCAAAGACAGTATATTAGGGCCACTACACACAGTCGTCTGTGAAGTCATCCACGTGTATCTCAGATATACAGCTATTCCAGTAGCATGACCATGATTTATTGCAGTGTCAACGCAGTGCAACCAGCTTGCATTCCAACAGTAACGGTTGGGACCAACAATGCATCAAATAATAGAGGCGTCACCGCACATCACAAAATCTGCACAGGTCTGGGAGAAGTGACGGCAGCCCTCATATGCGCGTCGGCATAGCCGCCGGGAGCAGCGAGAGACGCACGTAACACCACCAGAGCATCAAACCACGTCGATCTTAGCCGACGTGATCTCAGACATCAGCACCTGTCGTGGACAGGGCACAGGTATTAGATGAGGTGCTGTCGGCACAGCGCCGGGGCAGCGAGACGCACGAAGCACCACCAGAGCACACAAAACAAACTTGCTGGATGCGCCCAAAGCCCCAATAAATAGCCATCTGCATCAACAACTCACCGTAACATGCAGGTTGTCCGAGTGTAAATACGCGCTTGACGGTTCAGCAGCCTAATGCGCTGGCACAGCCGCCGAGAGCAGCGAGAACGCACGTAACACCACCAGAGCATCAAACCACGTCGATCTTAGCCGACGTGATCTCAGACATCAGCACCTGTCGTGGACAGGGCACAGGTATTAGATGAGATGCTGTCGGCACAGCGCCGGGAGCAGCGAGACGCACGAAGCACCACCAGAGCACACAAAACAAACTTGCTGGATGCGCCCTAAAGCCCCAATAAAAATAGCCATCTAGCATTCAACAAAGACTCACCCGTAACCAATGCTAGGTTGTCCGAGTGTAAATACGCGCGCTTCGACGGTTCAGCAGCCCTCAGATGCGCATCGGCATAGCCGCCGGGAGCAGCGAGAGACGCACGTTAACACCACCAGAGCATCAAACCACGTCTAGAGGTTGATCTAGAGGTTGTGTTGGCTCAGGCGGCTTATGTGCATTCTTAATCAAAATTACCATCTGTAATTTGCCTAAAGCAGATGTGAAAGAATCCATTTTTTGGCTCAAGCATGCCATATAGCCATCATTTGCTTGTATGCCACTGCCCGACTGATTTTCATGCATGTCGATGTTTCCCACACATGGTGGAGGTGATGCTGGTGGAAATGTATCTGTTGGTTGCTCCTGGTTGGTTTGCATACTAGGTGCTGAAATGTCGATGAATTGCTCATCTACAACCATATCATGGATGGTTAACCCACATGTTGGGTCTACAATTTCTCTGAGGCCATCATCAATTATATCTCCAGGCCCAGGATTACTTTCAGTATTGCTGTGAGATCCTCTGCCATCCAGGGCCAAGTCATGGTCAATAGGTGACCCCATTGCAGTTGCTACTGGCATAGGCTGAGCGGGATTGTCAGCTGAAGAAGGGAGATCTGAAAGTATTACAGTTTCCTCCAATGATCTGCCAGTGCCAACTGTGCTCAACAACCGTTGCTCATACTTCTTTTTATACATTGCAGTGGCAGCCTTCTCAATGAAAAATGCAGATGTATGCCTGGTCTTTTGTTTTGCTGCTATGAATATTGATGTGTGTTGCCGTTCAATATGACGAGGTAAATTTTTTGCCCTGGCAATATTCTGCCCACACAAATGGCACACAATAGCACGTTCCCTGTTAATACCTGAATAGCTAACTTTTGTCCGTTTCTTACGTGTCACACTTCTACCTGATGGTAGCATCAATTTATATATGTAGAGTATGAAGTGTGAAATTGATGGTTATTGAGGCGAAATATTTAGTTATTGTAGTCTATATTTTCCGAAATTTTTGTTCACAATCCGACTGTTCAACCTGAAAAAGAAAGGATGGAAGTGTCAGGAAATACCCATCCCGGTTTCACAAAACCAAAATATTCAAAATAATGGACTGTGTGCACTGAGACTGTGACTGAGTGCACACCAGACCCTGCAATTATTTAAAAAAAGACTTGCCTCCAAATGGAAAATGTTCAAGCATGTGGGAAGCTAGAGTGCACCCATCTCTACCCTACATGTAGGGGAGGGATGAATGTAGGGCTCAACTAATTTTTGACACTGAAAGTGCCTGTGTTGTGATAGGCACCACTGAAAAATATGCCTGCACCCCGGTAATGAAACCCAATCCCATCAGTGAAACTACCATGCCATACATATCTTCAGGTGAATCCCACATCACCTGTGGATAGATCCCACATCTAAATAATTTTATAGTAAGCTACAGTATTCCATGGTAAGCATAGATATCACCAGCACAATGCTGACAGTCAACAGATCATTATATGCTGTCTTTAAGGCCTAGAGAACATCAGCATTTGTTTAATGTATTGATATATTGGAAAACATAACTATGATTACGTTCAGTAACATTGTACAATTTATACATGAATAATATGAATAACTTGTGCTTGTGCATCGAATCCTAAGTCAAACAATACCAGCATTTATTTCAATGTTTGCCCATGAAAGTGAAGAGGGAAATACTTAATTAAAGCCCACTCATGCAATGAATGTCCAATTGGACCATTTGAATTATCATCGTGGAACTTTGTCTCTGGAAGGAAACATTGCATCCATGTCCAGTTCAAGTTGTTCATTTCAACAGCCCGGTTCTGCACGCACCACATTCCGTTACATTTCAAGTGCAAGCAACGCTACCGTAGGAAGTGCAGAAGATACCCGTTCAACATGCCTCTCACATAACGTTCACCGGGGGAGGGGGAGTACGGGCACCTAAGATCTGAAACTAGAAGCACAAAATTTGGAGGAATTACAGGCTGTAGTTAACTTGCTGCAGTATACATTTCATGACCCCAGGTCAATGTCTTCAGTGTCAAATGAGGTCACAATCAGCCTCCACCCCATCCCCACCCCAGCCGACACCGCCCGTACGTACAGAAAGTATGCACGTTCCACTGCCGAACGGTAGGTAGAGACCGTTCATACGTACTCTGGTACAGACCGTGCGTGCTGTCGTTATGGTCGATAGTACGGACCCATCGTGCGATCGATACGGCCAGCGAAAAAATATTACCTTAAAACACAGTAATACCAGACATTTTGAGAAACGTTCACACATTTTCAAACAAGTATGATTTTGTCTTCAAAAGCAGCTCAGGTTCAGTTTCTTTTTAATTTTGAGTTTTTGGAAAATGACTGCTCAACAGTTTTCTTTTTTTCTTCACAGGGTTGTTTGTCTAGGTTCCGTGGGCTATGTTTCATTTCTATTTCATTTTTAAAACATTTCTTTTTATGCTATGTCACCCAACTCAAAGCCCCTTTTGTATTGTTATCACAAAACTATTTAGGGGACAAGTAGTCCAGGGATAAGTTTTGTAGCATGCATGCATACCAGGCTTCAGAATGCAAGATTAATGAAACTTTTGACCTCCACCTAGCATTTTAAAAAAGACATCCACTTGTGAAGTGTGATTATCTGTGTGATGCAATATATATATATATATATATATATATATATATATATATATATATATATATATGTAGTATATATATATATATATCTAAATATATATACATTAAAATATATAACGATATGCAACATCAGACCATTAGTGAAATAGCCATCAATCAATAGTTGGCAGTGGATCCTCCAGTTGGCACAGCTTCCATTGTTTGGAATGGAATGGTGTAAAATAGTGTGGAATCGCAGCCACATGATACATCTAAATACTGAAGATTGGTACTTACAGACATGCATAGCGTGCCTGCTAGAAAAAAGTTTGGTAACATGTAACTTCATTGAATTGTATATTTAATAGTTCCAAATAATAGCATATATTGGTCAAGCAATGCAAAAGAATGAAGAATACAACACATATCTATGAGCTTTGCCAAATAATGAGCTCCAGATGACAAGGCAGTACATACCATAGCCAGATAAGATGCTTCTTCCAGATGCAGACAGCAGACTGCAGATGTCCCGCAGTTAAAGATGAGTCTGTGAACAGTGCCAGTGTTAGAAAGCCATGAAGCATACAAATGGGTTAGATTTGGTCAGTGTTGAAATAATTGGTAGGTGTGGGATGTCAAAACAAGCACAGTAGGATGTCAACATTTGCAATGGAAGCGTCCAATGTTCTTTACACATCACCTATTTTTTTTTCATGTATTTGCCTCCTTAAACCAATTTGTTTGCCAAGCAAACAAATTGGTTAGGCAACATTTTTCACAAAAAAAACAATTTGCATAGAAAACAAGTGGTCACCTCATCTTAGTCCCCTGCATAAACATTCTGAAGAAAAAAAAGCAAACATGAATACACCTTTTAAGACAATAATACTGGCAAATGCACATACAAGCTTTTTTTGTTACCACCTGAAAGCACAATAATACTGGTTTCCTTTTTCACAAGGTTGCTGGGTGCTGAATGACCATCGCAGTTGATGCGCCCCTAAGCCCAAATAACCAACCAACCAACACAAGAATGTTGCAAAATATTCATTTTTTTCATCAAAAGCAGCCTAGGTTAGGTCCCTTTTATAATTCTGAAATAGACAGACAATCAGACAATACATTTCTCAACATTTTAAAAATAATATTTGTGTTTCTCCTAAGGGATGTTAAGTTGAAAACATAGCATACTATAAAATTTTATTTATTTATTATATCATACTATACTCTAATATTCCAAACCTAACTTAGCTGGAAAACCAGAAATTGTTTTGGCCATGACATCAAATATATGAAAAATAAAATAATACGGCATTGCAAGGAACTTCCGACCATGGCTACAGATGTGTCAGGTTGTGAGCATTCATTCAATATTTACTAAACTTTCAGAAGTTTAGTAGGTATTATTACTAAACTTACCTATGCAGATATATAGTGAGACTGGACATGAGGACGTAAAAGATGGCAAGGTTCTGCCTAGTCAAGTTAAAAAATTACATATGAATATATAAATAATAGAATACAATAACCTAACCGAAGATAACAGCATAATATATAAAATATATTATATCATAATATAATCCACAGTAACCTAATCAGAACATCAGAACCATCTGAAACTAATTTTTTAGCCATGTCATCAAATGACAAAATAATACATCACAAGGAACTTCCGGCCATAGCTGCGGACATGTCGGGTTGTGAGCATTCACTAAATATTTACTAAACTTCCAGAAGTTTAGTACATGTTATTACTAAACTTACCTATGCAGATATATGGTGGCCGGAAATGAGGACGTGAAAGTTGGCCATGTTCTGCCTAGTCAGAAGTTTAAAACAAATACATATGAATGGATAAATAACAGAACAAATAAAATAACCTAACCTAGACTAAGATAACAGCATAATATATAAAATATATTATATCATAATATGGTATTATTCCAGATCTAGGTAAAATGGGATTTTGTGGATTTTTTTTTTAATACAGGGTATTTTAATGTAAAAATCATGATGCGACCACTCATTTTCTCCGCAAATAATTATTTTTCAGTTGGCAAACAAATACACGACCATAATCTTCACTATGCAAACATAGCACATCGCGTATAATTATCCGTACCTGGTGTGTCACAGACGTGATAAAGAAGACATTCAACACTTCATGCATTCGATTTAATACTCTGTCATCGAAAACCTTGTTTCTGCCTTAATTTGACATTATCTCCGAGAAGGAATACTCGCAACACGTCGCGCCAGCAACCGTCGATAAGGGCCGGGAAATTTCTTGCGATGCTGTATTATCTTATTTTCAATATATTTGATGACGTCATGGCGGAAAAATTTGTTTCGGACAATTCTGGTTTTCCGGTTAGGTTAGATTATATTATGATATAATATATTTTATATATTATGCTACATTATCTTAGTTTAGGTTAGGTTTTCTTTTTCTTCCCCTGACTTAATGCATGACATCATCAAATCATTCGTCATCAACCGTCGCTGACTTAAAAGTAATCATTTGCGGACAAAATGAGTGGTCGCATCATGATTTTTACGTTAAAATACCCTGTATTCAAAAAAAAATCCACAAAATCACATTTTACCCGTTTCTGGAAATTTACCCATAATATATACAATATATTATATCATAATATATAAAATATATTGTATTACAATATAATCTAATGTAACCTAACCAGAAAATCAGAAGTCTGAAACAAATTTTCCAAAAGGTGGAAACAAGGTTTTCGTCAATTGTACCGCCTGCAGTTGGCGTCGACTCAAAAGCAACCGCTTGCAGAGAAAATGAGTGGTCATCTCGTCTTAATCAAGTCAATATTTTTTTTTTCTAATTACAAAAAGTCGAGTTACCTTCATCTCCAAATGTACTGTTCAGTTTTCAGTTTTAGTAGCGTTTGTTGAGGTAAAAAAATTTTTTTTAAACAAATTTCAGTTGCATTCAAAGGGTATTCATAAACATGCATTGAAAAATTCCAAGAAATAAAAAAAATACTGTAAACCACACATTTACCAGTTGGAACAAGAATGACTTTATTTACACTCGGAAAAGGATGCCAGCAACCTGGCAATGAGCAAATTGTCAGCAGCAAAAAGATCCTAATATCTTTTGTCAGTTTTCAGTCATAACCGGCGCACATTAGTCATCGATCACAATCACAATTAGGGACTCAAAAGCCATTCACTGATACACAAAAATAACTGCCTAACACTGATTGGCCTGACCGGTCCACTGACCATCAAGGAACCACTCAGCCATAAGCATTGTGGTGACCGCTGCTGAAGCAACGGGCAAGAACAAAGAGCGTGTCCACTAAGCAAGTACCTAGGTAGTCTTCCTTGTGAATATCGAGAACGACCCAACACTTCCAAAGTTCCCTGATAACACAAAACGGTAGCCACAAATTGTCCCATCACCCGCTCCACCCGCAACCCTAAGCAGACAAAAAAAAGCACACAAATCACGAGCCGGATCCCGGACCCACCTGCCTTCACCAACGTCCGAAGACAATAGACCGGACACAGACCGGATGAGGAGGAAGTGTCGTCATGACCTGAGCGGAAATTACGGCCCAGTTAGCACATGCTCCCAATATTACAATGATTATTATAAAATAAACTAAATTTAAATAAGTTAGAGCAAACCACTAACAAAATTACGGGGGAGTTAAAAAAATCATAATCATCGGGATTATGGGAAGAAATTAATAATGGGATCCAAATGAAGCTCAGAGGACTGTCAGTGTATTAGAACAACACAAGTAAACTTTAATTTTGCCGGAGTGGGAAAAGTTCGCCGTCGGAGTGGCATAAACACACCTATTGCCGCAAGTTGATGGAATTCGGAAGCAATATAAGTCATGAAATGGAAAGCAAGTGAAATTTCTGGTTCCATGGAGGTTTGTTTTGGTGCAAAATCTTAGCATGTTTTAAGAACGTTTTGGTACCATTCAGGCGATTTTCATGCGGAAAATCCATCCGATATCTTTTACGTATATCGCTTCTGGCTGCTCCAGAATATAAACATAAACGGTTTTATCTATGCCATTTTATGCAGAACATATCATTCTACAAGTAACCGAAAAGAAATGCATTATCCATGACTTTTCTTGGCAATGGTTTAAATAGCTCCGGCCGGAGTGGGAACTGGAGAGCGGTGAATCCATTGAATCCAAGACCGGGCATTCGTACGCGATCGGGCCGGTAAAGGTGAATTCCTTTATTAGGTTAGCGGAGGGTAGTGGTTTTTTTTTCATTGAGCGAAAAAAATATTCTTGGAAGCTCTTAGTTGCTGTCCGGATGGAATCGGTTCCAGGTTTGGCCTGAGGTACCGGAGTTGTTGGTAGTACCTATCTTTATCAAATATTTTGACGGTTATTCGAGTTATTGATTTGGACCAGCCATAAGCATGTATTGTGTGAGGGGATATATTCGGATAATGCAATAAGCAGGAAGTGAGAGTCCTATTAATTGCTGTGATGTAGTGCGGGTCAGCGTAGGAATGGACAAAACTTTTCATCTTTTGCTTTTGTCTGGGAAATCCTATGGTAGGTTTTCACTTACCATATTTTGAAAGGCAAATGTTTTTCTTTAAAAAAGGGGGCTGGGCCTAGGTCTTTTCAGTGCACATAGACTGCAGGTGTTATATATATATATATGCATGCACTCAAGCATAATTTGTGCACTTATGAAATGTTCAGCGAATTGTTAGGTGCATCCTGTCCCTGGCTCCCCATCCTCCATTGAATATCATTATTTAACTTTTCTGGTCCCTCTGGCTTTCTGAAAAGGTAAATTTGCAGTCTGAGGCAATGTACGATTTCTTGGAATTAATTGTTTTATGCAATGTTTATGAATGTGCATATGTGCATGATGTGACCATTCATATTTTTGGCAAGTGCAGTTGGGTAGCAAAATGGCACCCAAAAAGTGCCTTGGAGTTGATTGGGTAATATAGAATGAAACGTAACATTCAAAATGTAGAGAAAAGATGTAGCATAACCTAACTTAACCTAGCCTAACCATTGAAAGCAATTTTTTTAATCCAAAAATTTCCAACCAATATTGTGTTAGATTCAAACTAAAAAACTTCTAACCTAACCTAGCCTAAGCTAGTCTGAACTTTTTTATATTAAAAAACTTCAAAAATAAATTCATAAAATCCCTAAGGATATTTGACATTTGTCTAGCTTACAAAAAAAACATCTAACATGATGCAAATGTAGCACCTTTGTATGTTTCATGGAAGTGAAATGTGTCTAAAGCTTGCCTTGTGGTTACCTTAAACTGCAATAATGCCCCTGAAAATGCCTATGCCATGGCAAAACCTGGCTCACATCCACCCAGATTTTTGGAATTTGGGGGAAGCTTTTGCTACCCTTTGTGGCTTATCAGTTGTGTGAATGCAACTCTGGCTCTCTAGCTATGTGTTCAGCCATACATTCTTCTGAACACTTCTGGACTCTGTTCTGAGGTTTTTCCACAAATGGAGAACATACACATGAAGGCATGGGTGGCTGTTTATTAATTCAGCTGCACTGCACCACACAATCACACATCACCTGCACAAATAGAATGTTATGGAATATGGAATATTCATTGGTATTAAGGTCATATGCATACTGCATTGATCCAGATTTTGGCATCTGTTGTGCATGCTAGCAAGCTGATATTCTTCCAATCTGGCTGGCATCTCATTTTTTGCTCCACTCCTGCCTCCTCTTCGAATGTCCTGTGGTTGCAGATGACCTGAAATAACAAATGGGTCATTATCCTCAATTATGTTGCTAGTTTCTGTGCTAAGAGAACCAGTATGACTGAACAGGATGATGATTACCAGGACTGGAAGTCAATCTTATTATCAGCCATAGATCACCAACTGTTATAGGCCCATAGCATGCTGCTTCCTCTCCATCCAACTTATCACTACTATTAGATGATGACATCTATCTGGGTATTGCTAGTGCAGCATTTCTTCATCCAGCAATGCAAGGAGTGTATTTTTTTTTTTTTTTTAGGAGTGTATAATTCTTTGGATGGCAAAAGTTCCAAAAAAGGGCCAGTTTTCCAACGCTGGTCCGACCCGACCCGACCCGACCCGACCCGACCCGACCCGGCGCTAGCACAGGTCGAGACCAGGTTGGCTGCGTACAAATCGAGGGCGGATCCTGACCGTTGCACTGTATTGGACAGCGACACGTGACGTACCGATCCGAGGCCGAGGCTCGGACCCCGCCGCAGGGGGGGGCGTTATGGTCTGATCTCGCCACAGGGCCAGGCTCAGACCTCGCCACAGGGTCGAGCTTAGACCTCGTCACAAGGTCGGGCTCAGACCTCGCCACAGAGCCACGCTCAGACCTCGCCATAGGGCCAGGCTCAGACCTCGCTACAGAGCCAGGCTCAGACCTCATCACAGGGTCAGGCTGGGACCTCGCTACAGACCCAGCCAGGCTCGGATCTCCCTCAATGTCAGCACTGGCCTCGGACTGGACCAGCTAGGGTGTCCGCTGCTGTGAACTCGGCCCATGGTGAACCCCTGCCTGGGAAGTGGCCGTTGTTAGATATTCCCGCAAAGAGGGGAACGCCGTGCCACTGATGGTAACTCCGGCCCCGGCCGAGAGCGTACTGCCTGCCGTGCCACACACATTGTGCCACACTGCGTTGTGGGTTTTTCGCTCTCCTCCCTCTTCTTGTTCCCCTGTGTTTTTTTGGGGGGGTGGTGTTTTTTTTGGGGGCCTTGGGGGGGTTTTTTTTTTTTTGGTGGCGGGCCGGGGCGTCCCACTGTAAGCCACCGACCCGGAAGGGTGTGCCTCTGATAGTTCCCCGGTATGGAGAGGTGCGGCGCTGGTGCTCCCGGCTCGGAAGGAAGGGTGTACCGATGCTGAGCCCTCGTCTGGAGAGGTGCGCCGCTGGTGCCCCTTCCCTCCGGTCTGGAGAGGTGTGCCGCTGGTGCCCCCTCCCTCCGGTCCGGGGAGGTGTGCCGCTGGTGCCCCCTCCCTCCGGTCTGGAGAGGTGTGCCGCTGGTGCCCCCACCCTCCGGTCTGGAGAGGTGTGCCGCTGGTGCCCCCACCCTCCGGTCTGGAGAGGTGTGCCGCTGGTGCCCCCTCCCTCCGGTCTGGAGAGGTGTGCCGCTGGTCCCCCCTCCGGTCTGGAGGGTGTGCCGCTGGTGCCCCCCCCCTCCGGTCTGGAGAGGTGTGCCGCTGGTGGGCTGGAGAGGTGTGCCGCTGGTGCCCCCTCCCTCCGGTCTGGAGAGGTGTGCCGCTGGTGCCCCCACCCTCCGGTCTGGAGAGGTGTGCCGCTGGTGCCCCCACCCTCCGGTCTGGAGAGGTGTGCCGCCCCCTCCCTCCGGTCTGGAGAGGTGTGCCGCTGGCGCCCCCACCCTCCGGTCTGGAGAGGTGTGCCGCTGGTGCCCCCACCCTCCGGTCTGGAGAGGTGTGCCGCTGGTGGGCTGGAGAGGTGTGCCGCTGGTGCCCCCTCCCTCCGGTCTGGAGAGGTGTGCCGCTGGTGCCCCCTCCCTCTGGTCCGGGGAGGTGTGCCGCTGGTGCCCCCTCCCTCCGGTCTGGAGAGGTGTGCCGCTGGTGCCCCCACCCTCCGGTCTGGAGAGGTTCGCCGCTGGTGGCGGGTCAAGCGGTGGTCAGCAGATGGAGGTGGCTGTCAGGTGGAGTCAGGTGACCGGAGCCGGCTGTGTGGAGTGTGGCGGAAGGTCAGGCGGCGCCGGTCACGTGACGCCCGCCGTCTACAGGCCGCCGGTCACGTGGTGTCGATACTAGCGGCTGTCAGATCCTGCACACTCTACAGAGCCGCATTGTGTGGCCATCAGATGGGACCACTGTGTGGCCGGCGGCTGTCGGCGTGCCTCGTCACAATCAGCTGGTCAGCCGGCGGATGTCGGCGTGCCTCATCACAGTCAGCTGGTCAGCCGGCGGAACGGCAGGCGATGCTGCCTGCCAGCACCACTGGTGCAGGACTGCCGTCAACATTGGTGTAGAACTGCCGCCACTACTGGTGTAGGACTATGGTCACCACCAGTGCAAGGCTGCCGTCACATGGTGTAGGACTGCCGTCACCACTGATGCGGAGCTGCCGTCACCACTGGTGTAAGACTCATCACTACTGGCGTAGAACTGTCGTCACCACTGGTGTAGGACTGCCGTCACCACTGGTGTGGGACTGCCGTTGCCAGTAGTGTAGGACTACCGTCACCATTGGTGAAGGCTATAGTCACCACTGGTGTAGGATTGCCGTCACTAATGGTACGGGACTGCCGTCACCCCTGGTATAGGACTGTCGTCACCACTGATGTAGGACGGCCGGCACCACCGTCACCACTCGTGTGTGCGGAGCCGTGCGCCACGCCGCCCCAGTTCCTCAGTGTCAGTTCCGCTGTTGCGGCTCTGCTCCGCTGGACGTGCTCGTCCGCCACACGGCTGGGCTGTGCGTCCCCCGCCTGAGGAGCTGGTGACGCGGCGCCGGGCCGGCACAGGACGGCAGCGGCGGCCACTCAGCTGGCCACAGCTGGCCACAGCTGGCCACAGCCTGAGGAGCTGGTGACGCGGCGCCGAGCCGGCCAGGACGGCAGCAGCGGCCACTCAGCTGGTCACAGCTGGCCACAGCCTGAGGAGCTGGTGACGCGGCGCCGAGCCGGCACAGGACGGCAGCAGCGGCCACTCAGCTGGTCACAGCTGGCCACAGCCTGAGGAGCTGGTGACGCGGCGCCGGCCCGGCCCAGGACGGCAGCGGCGGCCACTCAGCTGGCCACAGCTGGCCACAGCCTGAGGAGCTGGTGACGCAGCGCTGGCCCGGCCCAGGACGGCAGCGGCGGCCACTCAGCTGGCCACAGCTGGCCACAGCCGGCCACAGCTGGCCACAGTCTGAGGAGCTGGTGACGCGGCGCCGGCCCGGCCCAGGACGGCAGCGGCGGCCACTCAGCTGGCCACAGCTGGCCACAGCCTGAGGAGCTGGTGACGCGGCGCCGGCCCGGCCCAGGACGGCAGCGGCGGCCACTCAGCTGGCCACAGCTGGCCACAGCCTGAGGAGCTGGTGACGCGGCGCCGGCCCGGCACAGGACGGCAGCGGCGGCCACTCAGCTGGCCACAGCTGGCCACAGCCGGCCACAGTCTGAGGAGCTGGTGACGCGGCGCCGGCCCGGCCCAGGACGGCAGCGGTGGCCACTCAGCTGGCCACAGCTGGCCACAGCCTGAGGAGCTGGTGACGCGGCGCCGGCCCGGCCCAGGACGGCAGCAGCGGCCACTCAGCTGGCCACAGCCGGCCACAGCCCTCCGCCGACTGACGACCTCATTTTGCCGTCGCAGGTGACACACTCTGACTCTGACTCGGCCCGTCCGGCCCGGCCGGCGGCCATCCGACTGGGCCGACCATTCTCTGGTGACCCACATTAAAACCGGCGCCGTGGACGGCAGACGAATGGCGCGGGCGGTCGGCAGTCCGGCCGACAGCTCCCGCTGACCCGGTGACCCAGCAGCGGCCATTGATTGGCCGCCGATCCCTGACGTCACCATCACCAGTCCAGCGTCGGTCCGTCAGGGTGTTTGTGGTGTTGTCGACACCAGCGGGTGGTATAGCACCACCAGTCCAGCGTCGGTCCGTCTGGGTGTTTGTGGTGTTGTCGACACCAGCGGGCGATATAGCACCACCAGTCCAGTGTCGGTTCGTCTGGATATCTACTGTGTGTTGACACTAGCAGTCGGTATCTAACAGTCTTGATGAGAGTTGGTAATATGCTGGCATAAGCGGCTTAATACCAGGAACCTAGCAAAAACATTTGCTATCAAGTAACATCAACCCTGTGCAGGAGACCAGGCCATGTTTTTTTTTATTCTGGATCCGGAGGTTCTACGAATCTCAGAGATATAAGCGCATCGTGATTTGCTGTGGGTTTGCAGTTTTTGTCTCTAACTGGTGATGATGATGATTGGGGTTTAGGGGCGCATCGACCAGGGTAGGTCATTTAGCGCCCATGTAACTGGTTTTTGCCAGTTAATACCATTGACGCAATGGGCGCTGTGTGACCAATGACGTCGATGCTTCCTAAAGCTCAATTCACCAACTAACAACTGGCATGGCAAAAACTAGTTGTTGCCCGAATTTTGCCAGCCATTGTGCTGAGCTTTACCACCACGTGTGCCGTCATTGCCGTTGACGTTGCGTTGGCAGTGGCGCCATATGTGCCACTGTGTCGTCGGTGCTCAGCTGGCTGGGCTTTACCACCACGTGTGCCGTCATTGCCGTCGACGTTGCGTTGGCAGTGGCGCCATATGTGCCACTGTGCCGTCGGTGCTCAGCTGGCTGGCGTCGTTGACGTTGCGTTGGCAGTGGCGCCATATGTGCCACTGTGCCGTCGGTGCTCAGCTGGCTGGCGTCGGTTTGTGCTGAGCTTTACCACCACGTGTGCCGTCATTGCCGTTGACGTTGCGTTGGCAGTGGCGCCATATGTGCCACTGTGTCGTCGGTGCTCAGCTGGCTGGGCTTTACCACCACGTGTGCCGTCATTGCCGTCGACGTTGCGTTGGCAGTGGCGCCATATGTGCCACTGTGCCGTCGGTGCTCAGCTGGCTGGCGTCGTTGACGTTGCGTTGGCAGTGGCGCCATATGTGCCACTGTGCCGTCGGTGCTCAGCTGGCTGAGCTTTACCACCACGTGTGCCGTCATTGCCGTTGACGTTGCGTTGGCAGTGGCGCCATATGTGCCACTGTACCGTCGGTGCTCAGCTGGCTGGCGTCGGTTTCTCCAGACAAGGCCACATCATACCCATAACCAGGGGCTATTCCATCTCCGCATACATGGTCGTGCTGGCGCTACGGTCTGGTTTGGCCAGATGACGATCTGAGTGGCTATTGACAGTGGCCAGACACCTGACGAATGAATCCAGACGGCTGCGCGCAGTGTCCAATCGTTTCCTGTTGTAACATCAGAGGCGCAGCCAAGGGGTACCCCCCCCCCCCTCCAGTAGCAACCAAAAATACACAAGATGAAACAATACATTTTGGAACTTTTACCACGCAAAACGGGTCATATTCGGGGCACGAAGCGCCCCGAAAGCGGTCTCGTCGTATTTTTGTTTTGTTTTTGGTCGGGCTCTCGTAAGAAAATTCTGGCTGCGCCCCTGAGTAACATAAGTCTTATAGCGAAGAAAGAAACGAAAAGGTATTTCGTTGTCTGGGAAACGACCGATTGGAATGTTTTGGACGACTTGTTAAAGGTGCGCCTCATACCAGGTGTAATCAAACGTGTTCGGCGAAGCTGTAATTTTTTCCTAATGACTCGTTAGCTACCCAAGCTTTTGGATTGAACAGAAATGCTTCATGTGTAAATATTACAGCGGTGTAAATATGGGTCATCATATCGGGTTAGTGTCCCATGACAGACATTTAAATGGCGACACCAACTTCTTTTGAATTGCAGCTTCAACTGTTCCACCGTGCATATAATATCCTAATTGCCAACACAAACTTCCAGTGGGCATCGCGGATACTCGTCCACAACACTGCATCGGTTTTCCCCCCGTGGTGACCTGCCGAGTGGTGACGAATGGCTTCAGGTGCACACACTCCCTTCAAACACCTGCACACCACTAACAGTAACCAAACAGCAGTTGGTCCGCGGAGTCGCGAACACATGATCTCTGAGCACCTCACCTGGGGTGTGTTTGTGAGGGGAGAGGGTTGGTTGGTTGGTTATTGGTTTTACGACACGTCGACCGTTGAGTCATATAGCGTCGCCAATCTCTCACGCCGATTGGTCGCGGGCGAAGAGTAGCGACAGGTGAGATTCGAACCCACAATCTTTCGATTGTGAGACGAGCATCTTACCCCTAGACCACTCGTCCCCTGAGGGGAGAGGGGCGTGGAGCCACAACGTGTACACGGCGTGCTATCAGCTGTTCCTCTCGCCGCTCACGCCACCGCTGGGTGGACGAAACCGCCGGCGACCTCAAACACCACGCGTATATCCGGGTGGGCGCAGCCGACAGCAATGCCCGTCGACACTGCCCGGGGCAGCTCAGTAAGGAAGCGTTGGGAGGGCGGCGGAGTGGCAGAGCGTGTTGGCGTGGTGACGTCAGACCGGCAGCAGCACCTGTGCTCCAGTGTGGCCAGTGCCAGCCTGTGGCGGTACTGAGCGTGGAGGAGCTCCGTGACGAGCGTTCGCCGCCGTCCCGCTGTGTGGTCCGGCCGGACACGACCTGCGCTGTAATAGGTTCACCCAGAGGCGGGCTGAGCGGCACCTCGGTGGCGCGCGTGCCCGTCACACGCTGTTTTATCCGCGTCCGCCGCGCGTCGGATCGAATATTCATGCGGCCGCCGCTTGTTGGTGAGTGATGAGTTGCGCAGTGGGTCGGCGCGGGTCGTCGCCGGCCGCCGCTTGTTGGTGAGTGATGAGTTGCGCAGTGGGTCGGCGCTGGGTCGGCCTGGGTCGCAGTCGGAGCAGGCCCATTTCGGCCGGGCTGGGTCGGCGGTCGGCGGCTGGCGCCGTGACTCGACGCCAGTGTATTGGAGTTGGGTTAGATTGGACCCGGGGACTCAATTCCAACCGCTATTCTTACCAAAAGGAGTGACTCCAACTACGGGTACCTTTTCTGGGAGAGGTAATGACTGCGATTCTACGTCATATCGAAGAAGGGGTTAAAATCCAACTCCTAATGTTTTTCCATAAAATAACATTGACATCAGTATTTGCGTAACATTGCATCGGTTTCGGTAAGTGTGTACTGGTTTAGTAGTTTCACGTCTACGAACCGTGCACCAGAACATAGTCACACAATATCTCTAATGCTGTAAGTTCGAAGATAAATAATGTCCATGGTCTTGACTAATTAAAAACCATTAATCAGTTCTTTTGTAATGGCAGGTGACACACTCAATTTTTCCATCTAATATGCATCAGGTCTGTCTCACAGAAGCGTGGACACCTATTTTCATCACCACCTATTTTGAGAACCGCCTCAGTGGAACCAGTGACCAGATCAAATTCAAAGAGATTGATTGATTGATTGCTTGGGCTTAGGGGCGCATCAACTGCTACAATTCAAAGATAATTATTGAGGAATGGCAGATGTGACACAGAAGTTATTCCTTTGATATTTAACATGGCTTTCCTGACAGCAGCGTTGAAATATATTTTCACCACCCCACATTTTGAGAAAAGTCCTCACCAGCGAACACAGCAGTTGGATATGCCCCATAGAGCTATGCTGCTGTGTCGTCTTTGATCTCATCCTTTTAGCGCGTAACAAACCAGTATTAAGAAAACCGTGCTTTATTGATCAACGGTAGCAGCTTGCTGAAGACAACACATCATTTCGTCAACAAAAGGGCCAAAATCACCGAGAGGCAGCAGGCTTGCATCGAACTAAACAACAAGTTTGTCAACAAACACCAATGGTTTCAGTACTGCAGGCTTACTTACGACATCGATGATCTCCCGATGTATTCCAGATCGTTGGCTTATCTACGGCACCGTTCAACGAACACAGCATAGCGAGCGTCCACCAGGCTAGGAATTAATTTTTAAACCAAATAATCAACAAGTTTTGTATTCAACTCTCTAATGAATCGGCGAAACGCGAGCGAAGGGATTGTGCATTTATTGAAAATCATCTTTTCACATTGATTTCACATGATTTATCCGGGGCGGGGGGGGGGACTTGGAAGATGAAACTCTGTTAGCATGCTAGCGAACAAAAACATCCCCCGAATGTCTTGCATGGAGCAGGTCTCTGAAGGCTAACTACGTGGTCTCGGTGATCAGAAGGTGGTCGAAGCACGTGAGTGTTACTATTGCTTCATCCAACCGTGTATCTTCGGCGCATTTAGCTCGCCTTTGACTGGATGAACCACGACTGCACAGTTTTTCATGATCAGCCAGTTTTGTCGGATGCTCACGTCGCACGATACGCATGAAGTTTGACGTCACTGGTACCCATCCTGGGATGACAGCCTTGCTCATCTTGCACGTGCGGCTCGCGATACCACTTGCCTCTTTCCTGTTTGTGAAATACTCTTCCAAGGATGAAGACTTCGTTACGGCAGAACCTTCACTGTGGGAACCAGTGACACCAGTGACACCAGTGACACCACTTGTCGTGGGGTCACTGGTGGCGGGACGCTCCACATCCTCCTGCACTTCTCCAAAAACTCAGCCAGTGACCAATTTTCCCTCCTCCAACACCCGTCCGACATTCCGACGCTAAGAACACACTGCACACGCTGACAATTTCACGCGTTTTTACTCTTGACGATCGCTCGTGAGTGGCACTAGGTTCAGACATCAGGCATACATCGCATTGGTACTTATGCTTCGGAGATACCGAATGGCACTTCAGCAGTGAAATGTCATCCCTGCTTTAAAGTGAATTATTAGGCGCTGGCCACTTTATTGCCGGTTGCACAATATATCTTAGGAGTTAAACAGCGAGTTAACTCCAACTCCTCTGCAACGAAGTGGAGTCATTCCAACTCCGGTAGGTTGTGCGTGAAATGACCCCAACTCCAACTCCTTTGAGTACAAAAGTTGAGTCGCTCCGGAATTACTCAACTCCAGCTCACTCTCTGCTCTCCTCTCGTCGCGACCGGACGTGCTTGCCCGGCTCTGTGACGATGGAAGACCGGTGCGGAGAAGTTGGGCACAGGTGGTTAGTAGAAGGAGAATTTGTTCTGCTGTAGGTGCTAGGTGGAGATAGGGAGGTTAGATTGCTTAATTTGCGTATATCTGACCTATCTTAGGTACTTTTGGCTTCTAGAATTATCGCCAGTGGCGCGACCACGTGGACGCATTGTAGACGGATGGCGCGGCCACGTGGACGCATTGTAGACGGATGGCGCGGCCACGTGGCTTAGGTTTCTGTTATGGGGATAGTTAGAGGAATACGTTTGTGTGTTCTGAATTAAGGTAGTGGGTTTAAATTGCTGTAGATGAATCATATTATCCTAGTTGAGTCTGGGCTGTTGACTTAGGGCTTGAACTAGAACAAATGAGCTGTAGGAGACCAGTTAGATTCTTGTGTTCCAACTATTGTAATTGTAGAGGTTATCTAGGCTTTATTTGAATTACATTAGTATTTATTTTGGAGAGTAGTATTTATCTGGAGTAAAGCTGAGCCACAGCCAAACAGTTTATATAATGGTACCGACTTTACTGTGCATATTTAAGTTAAGGAGTTGCATATTGAGTAGTTTGAGTTCGTAGCTGGTAAAGGGCTTTGCTCAGCAAGATAACTGCAAGCTTAGTTTCGGTCAGTTTGGTTTCCGTAAACAGAGGGATAGTTTGTGGTTTCTTTTGTGTTAGTGGAACTAGATTAATTGTTTAATAAATTCAGCTAGCCGGATTGTTGATGTTGAACGGGTTCGTTGAGTCGCCGACAACTTTTATATCGTGATAAGTTCTAGTGAATAACTCGGCTGAGTGTTCCCAATTGCATAAGTGGTCTTGGCTAAGTTTCTATAGCTAGGATAGTTGTTTTGCCTATCGTGTGTGCAGAGCAAATGAATGCTAATTACACTAAGGTAGGTTGTTCGTACACCAATCAATTCCGTTAGCTGCTAGTTAGCTTGATGTCTTGATCAGACAAGAACTAGATTAGTCAGCAATAAGATAATAGGAAAAATAAATAATTGAATTTAAACATGCATTTAAAAATGGATGGTTGCTGTGCCAAGTGTGAGTGTATGGGCGGCGTCGGGATTTGAATATAAGGTAGAGATGTTAACAAGGGAGATGGAACGCCCTGAGGTGTTTAGTAGTAGGGCCAATTACAGGTAATGACAGTCAAACAGGCCAAGTGCAGGATTCCAGGAGTGCTAGCGATCGTGACAGCAGTAAGGCCCAGGATAGAAGACGAGAGTGAACAGAGGCTAGGCGTAGGAGAACTAGGATAACTTTATGGAAAGCGGACCCCAGCCAGGTATATCGATCGTTCATTTTACAGTAGGAACTCTAGTAGGACTTGAGTCTGCTTCCCAGGAGCCCTTGATTGTCGTTAGCTAGTAAATATATTTAGGTGTCTGGTATCCATCCCTACATCCTTTGGTGGCTAGGATCGTGCCCATATTATTTTTTTATTTTGTCGCCAAGGTTAAAATCGGCTCCCGGCAATGCCAATTCCAGCCCACGGCAGTTCGTGCATGCAGACGGCTACCCGGAATACTGAGAAGCGACATCACCACACATTATAATTTTGGAGGGGCGGCGACTGTCTTTGCCCCTCCCCTATGTTCCTAAATTGATGTTCCTAGGCATTTTTTGCTGGAATACAATGATGATAAAAGCGTGTCATGGCCAGCCACCCGGTGACATCGACTTTTGAAAGTTGCATGCTCCAGTCAACACAACTTCTCAATGGCGCTGTAAGATCTGTTCAAGAAATAAAATAGTCAAGTTTTGTAGACGTGCTCCGAAGCCTAAGTGACAACAGGAAATTAGATCCGTATAGCTGTATCCGAAATGATCCCAGTTCGCATTGGTACTTTTCTCCTCTGCTCTGTGTTTTGTTTAAGTTGATGCGGCTTGTTATGGCGCTTGGTTAACCTGCTCCGATGCCCAATTGGTTTTATCCCGGCCTGTCCGGGTGACCTGTAGGTTTGTCCGATCTACTCAGTTCCTTGCCCCCGCGACGCGGTGGCCCGATAGTCGGAAGTTGTGTCGGACATGCCTGGAAGAGAGGCACGGCACTGATAGGAATGGCCGATCAAGCATCGCACGTGCGGAGACTGTTGAGTGGTGATGCGAAGGTAACTGGCTGATTCACCCTCAACTCACCGTGGAAGCTGGCGGTACCTCTGGAACCATTACTGCCATCTGCTGGGCAGGCTGTGTAACTATAGTTTATGCTCACGCGATAGGTGGCGGTGACTGTCGTTTCAGCATGTGTGTGAAGCATGCTTGGCTAGCTGAGGGCTCGTGTGGGTACTCCCACTGAAATGAAACGGCAAAGGCTATCTTCTACATCTGTTTGTGTCGGTGCTGTCCGTAGGCATTGAGGGGCACAATGACCAAGTATTGTTTCTCAAGTCGCGCGAGCAGTGGTCCAATTTTCCACCAAACACAGGCACTTCGTCAGGGGCGGATTCAGGACGGAGGGAGGATGGTGAAGAGACCACAGATGTGTAAGTAGGAAGTCAAACTAAGACAGTGAGAATGAGGCCTTATCAATTCTGAGATTATTTTTAGTCGGGTCTTCCGCTAGGGAGTTATTTGTAGTGCACGCACATGGGGACGCGGTAGCTCAGTTTGTAGAGCGTCGGACTTGATCGCAATATTGTGGGTTCGAATCTGACAACCGACGGCATTTACCGAGTCCACCCGCGACTAATCGGTATGAGAGGTTGGCGACGCTACGTGATCTAGCGGTTGAATGCGTCGTAAAAGGACCCAAGGTCGTCTTGTTCTCACGCTTGCCTTCATATTCCTTGCTGCAGCACGTCGTGCTCACAGCGGGGATATCTCCATTTATCGGAAACGACGAGCGGAGTGCTGCTCCGGCGACACGGGGCGAGGCCAGCGTGCCCCCGGGTCGTGCCGCCGGACGGCATCCATTTAGAGGCAGATGCGCGCGAATCCGATGCCGCGGGCGCTGCGCAGTCGACGTTCACCTTCTCGCGGCGCGGCGAATGCTCGCTTGTCACTGCCATCTCCTGGGTGGGAGCCGACAGGAAATGTTCGCCCGGGGTCAGATTTGAGCCAGGGGCCTCCGGCACTTGTAACAGGGGCATTAGCCACTGCATCGCCGATATTTTCTGAGGAAATTTATTCCCTCACGAGAAGGGTAGCCAGATTCGCCCCCCCCCCCTCCCCTCCCACGAGGAGACAAGTTGCCGTTAGCGAACGTTTCCGGGTGGCTACCGCCGTTATTGGCTACTTGGCTGTTCTCCGGGCTTGCTCGGGGCTCACGCGGACAATCAGCCATCCCTGCGTGACCGGGATGGTTGAGCGGAGCGGTCCAGATGTGCTGCTTTCGTCATCACGTCCGCGACAGATTCCTCTGCACCTCCGTGATGACCAGCTCTGGACGTGAGCACCAGATCTGGGATTTGACCAAGAGAAGGGTGAGCCTCGTCTCCCCCACTTTGTGTCACCCAGTCAGTTGTGCGGAGCTGTTGAACAATGTTTGTCTTCACTTCCTTGCTTTTTACGCAAAGAGAAGGCGCTTCCCGTGTTTCAGTTTGTCCTGAAGTCGGCTGAAAGCCACAGCCCCGTTGGACCAAGACGTTTTCAACAATGCCTACCAGTAGTGTGCCGACCAGTTCGGCCGCCTGTCAAGTGAGGGTGTGCGCCCACACCAGTTGTCCTTCTGTACCCGCGAGCTGTGAGAGCGGCCCAGTCGGCGCTTTGCATCAGCAGTCGTGCATCGATAGGGCTGCGCCGTTGTGTTGTGCCGCTGTGTGCCGCCGTGTGTCGCCATGTACCGCCGTGTGCCGCCATGTGTCGCCGTGTGTCGCAATATGTCGCCATGTGCCGCAGTGTGTCGCCGTGTACAGTAGGTTGGTCCGGTTTGCACACTTTTTGCCAAAATCGATAGCAGCTCCCCCTCATTTGATGCATTTTGGGCCGCTGAACACGATGGAAGCATCAGAAATGCAAATTTCTCACATATTTTGATGGCCCCGGCCACTTGAAGATTTTGGCTGGGACCAAATTTTGGACATTTCTGCATCTCATAAGCGGACTGGTGGAAAAATGAGTCCGCTTGAGCATTACATCGTCGAGGCAATTCATTTTCGATCATTTGGCACCGTTTCCAAGATTCTAGCTGTCTTATTACCTCAGATTTCGTCTTCTGAAGTATGGAAGGTTCGAACGGTTCCCTGGGCTGCCGAGAGATGGCAGGCCCAGCGAGCCCGGCTGCCTTCCAAATGCCTTATGACGGACGCGTTAGTACTTTCCACCAAGCGTGGTTTGGCGTCTTGATGCACTGGTACCGTCTCAACTATCTTATCGGTTATGTTTTATGTGAATTAGAGATGCAAATACACAAAAATGGTAACGGATTCTACAGTGAAATAATCGCACATATTGGTTGAAAGGAGGCGGTACTGCGCAGAACATGCCCTGCGAAGCCTGGCCTGAATCGCAACAAGGTAATCAACATGAAACCAGTGTCACCCCTCATATCTGTATGTATTTTGTCAAAGGTGTATTCTATATATTCCGTCAGATCATCTGTCATCACCATTCCGCCGCCGCCACCGGGGCACGCCGCAACAGCCCGCCGCGCTGAGACTCGCCGCAGCGGCTCTCACTCACTCACTGGCCCGGAACCGGCGACGGAAGGCCACCTTATTCAGGCTATAGCCGTCCTGGCGGTCCCTGCCGGTGACAGCCGCCGCCGACTCCGTGGTCAGCTTTACACTTCGTTCCGTCGCCTGCGTGTGGCAGGGAATGCCAGTTCGCAGAGGCTCGTCCAGCAGACGCGCCAGCTCATCGCCGCCAAGTGGGCAGGTCAGGGGTGGCTCGATATCTGCCTGATGGTGCTGCAGATTCACCAACTCCATGAAGTTGCTGGCCCGGAGATTGATTTCCGGGCATTTGTAAGCCCGGACTGGCTGTCCAGGCTGCCGGCGCTGACGGGCCTCACCGATGAGCTGGATAGCTCGGGCCCGGATCTCTCGGCGTTCGTCCCCGAGCATGCCGAGGACGACGGCCTCAGGGTGCGCCATCATGGCGTTCTCGCAGAGTCTCCTCTGCACTTCGGCCAGATCATCGCCGATCATGTGGCGGCGCTGCCGCTCGAGCTGGTCGTACAGGTGGCGCGGCGCCTCCACCAGGTCCGGCCGGTGTCTGATTGCCAGCACTGTTGGGATGTAAACGCCCACAACGTACAATGCAAGCGTCTGCAGCTCGGCACTGGGGCTCTGTTGGGCCATGTAGACACGCAACAGTCTGCTCTGTGCGGTGTGCCACCGCGCCATACTGAGCTGGCCGTGAACGCGCTGCGCTACTTCGTTTCCATCGCCCGAAGTCACACACTGGGCGCACTGCACCAGCAGGCGCAGATCTGAGCTCAGATTGCGTCTGACATCATCTGACAGCGGCGGCAGCTCAGCCGTTGTCAGGGGATGGAACTGAGCGACAGGCAGCTGGTGCACCGGGCCCAACAGCAGCTTGCCGATGGGACCCGAGAAGCTGGAGGGACTGGTGGTCGGCCCATCGAGCCTCTTGAAGAGGGCTCTGTAGGGCAGCTCGGCCTGATGGAGGAGGCAGACCGCTCGGGTCAGCGGCCGGCCTAGCAGCTTTTTGAATTGGGCCATCCAGCCGCCTTGCTAGCCCACCATCTCGTTAGTCCCATCGCCTCCCACCGCATGGATGGCAGTGGCCTGTATGCCGCGCTCAACCAGAAAGCGCAGCAGCTGTTGGGCGATAGCCGCTCCGGTGTGCCGCGCTTCGCAGTTAAAGTGCCCGACAAATACATCGCCCGGGTGGGCGTTCACGGATATGTTGTGAACCTTTCCGTGTCGGGTCCCTGCCACCCGGACCGTGTCGGTTCTGCCATCGCAAAATATGGCCGTGCAGCCAGCGGCAGCGGCTCCTACCTCTCGAACTTTTTGCGTTCTGCTCTTTTCTAGCTCTCGTTGGATTTTTGACCGACTGATGGCTGCGCCTCCAGCAGACACTGTGTACGCACTTATGAGCTTAGATGCCTTCCGGGAACCCACATCACACGCATCAGCAGCCTCAGACAAAAGTGAGAGAGGTGGACCCTCCACGCGTCTACTTTTTGGCCTGCGCGGTGGCTGATACTCGGGGGCACTGTCACTGTCGTCAGAGGAGGAACTGCCACCGTTTGAACAGTCACGGCCTGAGACGCCGATAGCCGGCCTAGTCAGCGTTGTGCCATCGGGCGAAGATCCAGTAGCTGCCGGGGTCACGGACGGTCCGGCTGCTGCAGCAGCGGTGACCGAGGAGCCAGGGACGGCGCAAGGAGCGTCAAAGTGGACGGCGGCGTTGCTGGACCGGCCTGAGACAGAGGACAGGAAATCGTTTCATTAGGGAGGTAATTTGGATGAAACGCTGTAAGACACTCAGTAGGACACGATGATCTTTCGATGCAGTACACGGGTTGTGTACTGCATTGTGTACTGCGGTTGTGCCGGACTGACCTGAGACGGAGAACAGGAAATTATTATATTAGGAAAGTAGTAGCTTTGATGAATGAAGGCGGGGTATAGAAACAAGCAATACCACTGGCTTACCAATCCTTTCATAGACGAGGGAGTGGATAAACGTGATCAATGCACTGTAAGTGAGGAACGAAAAATCTCAGATTAGGCCAGAGGAGCGGGTTTCAAATGGCTATTGGACTGTAAGTGAGGGGAATGACACGGACCTGAGTCACCAGCAACGAAGGACTGGATGGCAGGAGCTGCACCTGTGAGGACGGCGGCAGGGGTGGCAGCAGCGCCAGCTACCTGGGCGGCGCGAGTCGTACGATGGTCCCCAGACGGCACGGCGCCATCCCTGAGCGCCAGAGACGCCGAGCGACGGGCCGCGGATGGGCCGCTAGCAGCGGCGGCAGCAGTGCAGACGGCTTCAGGTGCCACAGCTGGGCGGGTCACAGGGGCAGCCGTCTCGACTTGAGCGCGAGCACGGCTCGTCCTCGCCGTGGCTGCCGTGGCTGCAGCGGTAGCGGAAGCTGCCCTCGCCGCCTCCCGCACCTACCGCGCCTGCCGCTCCTCCCGCCTTTGCCAGCGCGCGGTTGTCTCGGCGTCGAGACCCCCGATGTGGAGGAGCCTGGGACCGCGCTGGTCCGCCAAGAATGCGCGGTCCTCAGGCAGCTCTGGCTGGTGGGTCCTGCTGGCGATGTCAAAAAGCTTGTCCATGTCCGAAACCACGACCTTGACGAGGCGTGCTCGTGCTGCTTGTTGGCTTTTGCCCGATTTTTTTTCTTGATGGCGTCCTTCCTGCTCCAAAGACTTCCTACAGCCTCTATGACGCGAGCACGATCACGAACGGGGAGGATGCCCGCTTCCAAAGGTGTAGGATCTCTTCTACAACTGCCTCCATGCATTCCTCCATGGACACCTGACGTTCGTCGACGACCGATGCCGCTTGCATGCGCTCGATGCGGATCATTTGCAGGCGGCCAATCACATCCCCTTTTGTTGGGAGTTGGGTTCCTGGCAACCGTCGTGGCAAAATGCCGAATTGAGGATGAGGTGTCTTCATTTTCTTTCGAAATATCTGGCCTTCCATGGCTAATACCCAATGCCTGCTGGACAACACAGGACGAAGCGTTGGTTACCTATTCCTAATATCCTTGCTTTTTTTTTTGTTTACATTCGCATTCGTCAATAGCTATTGCGCAAAGATTGTCACAAAACAGCTGAATTTCCCGCCAAAACTTCCTCGCGTCCCTCAGTTGTGTGTACGTGGAAGGCAGCCGGGCTCGCTAGGCCTGCCAGCTCTTGGCAGCCCAGGGAACCGCTCGAAACTTCCATACTTCAGAAGACGAAATCTGAGGTAATAAGACAGCTAGAATCATGAGAACGGTGCCAAATGATCGAAAATGAATTGCCTCGACGATGTAATGCTCAAGCGGACTCATTTTTCCACCAGTCCGCTTATGAGATGCAAAATGTTCAAAATTTGGTCCCAGACAAAATCTTCAAGTGGCCGGGGCCATCAAAAGATGTGAGAAATTTGCATTTCTGATACTTCCATCGTGTTCAGCGGCCCAAAATGCATAAAATGAGGGGGAGCTGCTATCGATTTTGGCAACAAGTGTGCAAACCGGACCAACCTAGTGTACAGCCGTGTGCCGTCCTGTGTCGCCATGTACCGCCGGGTGCCGTCCTGTGTCGCCATGTACCGCCGGGTGCCGCCATGTGTCGCAGTGTGTCGCCATGTGCCGCAGTGTGTCGCCATGTGCCGCAGTGTGTCGCCGTGTACAGCCGTGTGCTGTCCTGTGTCGCCATGTACCGCTGGGTGTCGCCGTGTGCCGTTGTGTGCCGTCCTGTGTCGCCGTGTGCCACCGTGTGTCGCCATGTGCCGCAGTGTGTCGGCCGTGTACAGCCGTGTGCTGTCCTGTGTCGTCATGTACCGCTGGGTGTCGCCGTGTGCCGTTGTGTGCCGTTGTGTGCCGTCCTGTGCCGTCCCTGTGTCGCCGTGTGCCACCGTGTGTCGCCATGTGCCGCAGTGTGTCGCCGTGTACAGCCGTGTGCTGTCCTGTGTCGTCATGTACCGCTGGGTGCCGCCATGTGCCGCAGTGTGTCGCCATGTGCCGCAGTGTGTCGCCGTGTACAGCCGTGTGCTGTCCTGTGTCGCCATGTACCGCTGGGTGTCGCCGTGTGCCGTTGTGTGCCGTCCTGTGTCGCCGTGTGCCGCCGTGTGCCGCCGTGTGTCGCCGTGTGCCGCCTTGGACCGCGTGTGCCGGATGCGGCCACGTGCCGCCTTGACCGGCTGGCGCCGCCGGACTGCACGGCACATGTGGCGCAGTGTGCCGCAGTGTGTCGCCGTGTGCCACCGTGTGCCGCCGTGTGCCGCCTTGGACCGGTCTGGGATGCGGCCACTGCTTGCCCGCCGCGACTGCACGGCACATGTGGCGCCATGCCGGTGCCGTCCTGTGTCGCCGTGTGCCGTTGTGTGCCGTCCTGTGTCGCCGTGTGCCGCCGTGTGCCGCCGTGTGCCGCCTTGGACCGGTCTGGGATGCGGCCACTGCTTGCCCGCCGCGACTGCACGGCACATGTACCGCCGGGTGCCGTCCTGTGTCGCCGTGTGCCGCCGTGTGCCGCCTTGGACCGGTCTGGGATGCGGCCACTGCTTGCCCGCCGCGACTGCACGGCACATGTGGCGCCATGTGCCGCAGTGTGTCGCCGTGTGCCGCCGTGTGCCGCCGTGTGCCGCCTTGGACCGGTCTGGGATGCGGCCACTGCTTGCCCGCCGCGACTGCACGGCACATGTGGCGCCTGCGGCTCCCGCCGTTTCCCCTTCCCCGGAAACTGGACACCGCAGTCGCCAGCCAGCACTGCATCGGCGTCTTACGCCGGTCAGGCGGGGTCGGGTTGGGTCGTTTTTACGAGCTTTTTCTGTACACTGTTCATAAGACTCGTTCTCAATTCAGTCTCATGAACGTAATCCGCGAAGTCCACTCGCAACTAATCGGCGTGGTAGGTCAGCGACGCTATATGGACGCTATATAGTCAAATGCGTCGTAAAATAGCTCAAGGATCTTCTTCTTTTTCATGGGGGACGTGTGTCAGCTACTCTTATGCCAACAGGACAAAGTTGTCCTTGGCTAAATTCTCAGAAAAGTCGCAGCAGCCGAGTCGCTTCTCGGCCGTCTGGCCGGACGACGAGTGCGCAGGCGTGTGTGGGCGGTCATCAGCATTCTGTCGGACCGCCGGAACGAAGCCGTGGCTGGCGTGACGGTCGTTCTCGGACCTCCACAACGTCTGGAAAGGCTCACGTTCGGCGCGGCTGATGTGCCTGCTAGATAGGCCGCCGCGTCGACCGGCTGCGGTGCGGCGCGCCGACTCGTCATCTTACCGCAGCCGGCTCCGGCGTCACCACCGCGCCTCTCAGCCGGCTCCGGCGTCACCACCGCGCCTCTCAGCCGGCTCCGGCGTCACCACCGCGCCTCTCAGCCGGCTCCGGCGTCACCACCGCGCCTCTCAGCCGGCTCCGGCGTCACCACCGCGCTCCCAGTCGGCTCCGGCACGGCGGCAGGCCACATCGCGTGTCCGTCGGGTGACCACATGGAGGCGCTGCCGGTGTACCGTACACGGCACGGGAGCGTCGGCAGTGTCGGCCGGACACAGGCGCAGTCACAGGCACAGGTGCAGTCACAGCTGTGGTGGCACTTGCACGGCTGGGATGACCGTGCAGTGTGGGCGTGTACCGTTCGGTGTGCTGGTGACGGTGGTAGAGCGCCACCTCACCTGGGATTCCGTAATTAAGCCATAATCGAGCGGCCACAGCGCAGGTGGGCGTTACTGTGGTGTACGACTGACGCACCGTTCACCGCTCTTGTGTGCATCACTCCACCCCACATCACCTCGACAAGGCTGCGTCACAAAGGAATCGCGTTGGGTCAGAGTGATGAGCCCGACTGAGCGCAACACTCCTCAATCAAACCCACCGTAACATAGTCACGGTAGCGACGTGTCATCACGGTTCGTCATCTGCCCAGTCACCGTTGTGCCGTGCAGTTCACTGGGCCTCTGTGCTGGTGTCGGACCGACCCGCCGTACAACGATGGGGGTGGTGTGGTTGGCGTGAGCGGTACAGCGTGTAGGTCATCAGTCTGAGCACGGGGCGCTCCTCCGCCGTGCTGATGGGCGCCGACCCTGCGATGGTCTGTGTCTTGTCTGTGTCTTGCGATGCGATGGTCTGTGTCTTGTCCGTGTCTGGTCCGGTGACGGCCACAGGACCAGACACCAACCAGATACAGGTGTCGCAGACACAGCGGCCGCCCACTGCAGCAGCGCCGCTGCCGCAGACGCAGCGGCCGTCCACTGTAGCAGCGCCACAGACACAGCGGCCGTCCACTGTAGCAGCGCCACAGACACAGCGCCCGCCCACTGTAGCAGCGCCACAGACACAGCGGCCGTCCACTGTAGCAGCGCCACAGACACAGCGGCCGTCCACTGTAGCAGCGCCACAGACACAGCGGCCGTCCACTGTAGCAGCGCCACAGACACAGCGGCCGTCCACTGTAGCAGCGCCGCTGCCATAGACAGCGGCTGTCCACTGTAGCAGCGCTGCTGCCACATACAGCGGCCGTCCACTGTAGCAGCGCCGCTGCCGCAGACACAGTGGCCGTCCACTGTAGCAGCGCCGCTGCCACATACAGCGGCCGTCCACTGTAGCAGCGCCGCTGCCGCAGACACAGTGGCCGTCCACTGTAGCAGCGCCGCTGCCACATACAGCGGCCGTCCACTGTAGCAGCGCCGCTGCCACAGACAGCGGCCGTCCACTATAGCAGCGCCGCTGCCACATACAGCGGCCGTCCACTGTAGCAGCGCCACAGACACAGCGGCCGTCCACTGTAGCAGCGGCACAGACACAGCGGCCGTCCACTGTAGCAGCGCCGCTGCCACAGACAGCGGCTGTCCACTGTAGCAGCGCCGCTGCCACATACAGCGGCCGTCCACTGTAGCAGCGCCGCTGCCGCAGACACAGTGGCCGTCCACTGTAGCAGCGCCGCTGCCACATACAGCGGCCGTCCACTGTAGCAGCGCCACAGACACAGCGGCCGTCCACTGTAGCAGCGACACAGACACAGCGGCCGTCCACTGTAGCAGCGCCGCTGCCATAGACAGCGGCTGTCCACTGTAGCAGCGCCGCTGCCATAGACAGCGGCTGTCCACTGTAGCAGCGCCGCTGCCACATACAGCGGCCGTCCACTGTAGCAGCGCCGCTGTCGCAGACACAGTGGCCGTCCACTGTAGCAGCGCCGCTGCCACATACATAGCGGCCGTCCACCATGTCGCCACTGCAGACGAACGGCACAGCGGGCACAGTGAGGGACTCCAATGCGGTTTGTGTTCCATTACTCACTTCACCCAAGGTATTTGTATCTATTTCATCGAATCCTTACTCCATCCTCTTTAAAAAAAAAGAACCTCGGGGTGCGCCCGTAACAGTAAGACCATCTCAGGAGCATCCACTACGACACCTATGGACACGACACGCGGAGGCACAAGCACTAACTGAGCCGACTGTCCGTCCGACACCACTCCCGTCTCCAAACACCGCACCCGTCTCCAGACACCGCACCCTCTCCAAACACCGCACCCTCTCCAAACACCGCACCCCCTCCAAACACCGCACCCTCTCCAAACACCGCACCCTCTCCAAACACCGCACCCTCTCCAAACACCGCACCCTCTCCAAACACCGCACCCCCTCCAAACACCTCACCCTCTCCAAACACCGCACCCTCTCCAAACACCGCACCCGTCTCCAGACCGCTCCACACCGCACCCCTCTCCAGACACCACACCTTTCTCCAGACCGCTCCACACCGCAGCCCTTTCCAGACACCACACCCCTCTCCAGATACCACACCCCTCTTCAGACACCGCAGCCGTCTCCAGACCGCTCCACACCGCACCCCCTCCAGACACCACACCTCTCTCCAGACCGCTCCACACCGCACCCCCTCCAGACACCACACCTCTCTCCAGACCGCTCCACACCGCACCCCTCTCCAGACCACACACCTCTCTCAGGACACCACACGCCCCTCCAGACATCGCACCGCGCTCCAGACACCCGGACATTGCAGTGGCCCGTACCCAAACAACGCACCCACCAGTGGACGTGGTCGGCCGTCGGCGGATTGGCATGAGGCAGCAGTCTAAAGCAAACACTCGGCAGCTCTTCCGCGGCCGTGAGCCGGTTACAGTGGACGGTCGACGTGTGTGTGTGTGTGTGTGTGTGTCGCAGTGCCGCTGGCTACAGGATTGCTGCAGTGGAGCCGGTTACAAGACTGTGGTTTATTGTTCCGGCGTGCTGACGCTCGGCGCGGGTGACTCAGGCGGGCCGCCGGCCGACAGCGCCGCACCGGAAATGGTAATGATGTTGACCGAGAGGCGTCCGAGAACAAACATCGGCCCCGGTCCGGCTGACGCGCCGGCCTGACTGGAATACGGCGCACTCTCTGGTGTGTTCTGGCGGACATGGTGACTAGCACACCAGCCGTGGGCCGGCCTGACTGGAATACGGCACACTCTCTGGTGTGTTCTGGCGGACATGGTGACTAGCACACCAGCCGTGGGCCGGCCTGACTGGAATACGGCACACTCTCTGGTGTGTTCTGGCGGACATGGTGACTAGCACACCAGCCGTGGGCCGGCATGACTGGAATACGGCACACTCTCTGGTGTGTTCTGGCGGACATGGTGACTAGCACACCAGCCGTGGGCCGGCCTGACTGGAATACGGCGCACTCTCTGGTGTGTTCTGGCGGACATGATGACTAGCACACCAGCCGTGGGCCGGCCTGACTGGAATACGGCACACTCTCTGGTGTGTTCTAGCGGACATGGTGACTAGCACACCAGCCGTGGGCCGGCCTGACTGGAATACGGCGCACTCTCTGGTGTGTTCTGGCGGACATGGTGACTAGCACACCAGTGCAGCCGTGGGCCGGCCTGACTGGAATACGGCACACTCTGGTATGTTCTGGCGGACATGGTGACTAGCACACCAGCCGTGGGCCGGCCTGACTGGAATACGGCGCACTCTCTGGTGTGTTCTGGCGGACATGGTGACTAGCACACCAGTGCAGCCGTGGGCCGGCCTGACTGGAATACGGCACACTCTCTGGTGTGTTCTGGCGGACATGGTGACTAGCACACCAGCCGTGGACCGGCCTGACTGGAATACGGCGCACTCTCTGGTGTGTTCTGGCGGACATGGTGACTAGCACACCAGCCGTGGGCCGGCCTGACTGGAATACGGCGCGCTCTCTGGTGTGTTCTGGCGGACATGGTGACAAGCACACCAGCCGTGGGCCGGCCGACGGGAATACGGCACACTCTCTGGTGTTGGTGCTGCATCACACATGCAGACAAAATATATCGGAAATTTATTATTCCCCATTATGAGGATTGGACATCGGGTGATGGGTTATACACCATGGTGTAGCCCCGGGAAAAAGACGAGGATGTGCAAAAAATAATTTTCAAAACCCGACATTTTAACGTCCGCGGCGCGGCGGACTTGCCAGCTCCGGGGACTTCTGCCAGGGGTGGATTCAGGAATTGTCATGGGGGCACTTGTCTGAAGGGGCGCCATTTCTTTGGAGGGGCGCCACTGCGGAAGTACTTGGAGGCAGGGTCGGATATGAGGATGGCACTGAAGGCATGTGCTCGCATGGAAATTGGCGCCCCTTCGGCCAGAAAAATGCTACACTCCGGGAAAGCTCGAGTGCATCCCCATGTATTTTCTTTTTTGGGCAGAGACGCCCCTCAGCGGAAAAGGCGCCCTTTCAGTGTGTTCGAGTGCATCCCCTCGAATCATTCAGTCAGGGGCGCTCCTTGGAAGGAATAGGCCCCCATTCAGTGTGTCAATTTCAGTGGAGCCTCCGGCCGAATCTTTTTTTGAGAGGGGTTCATTCGAGCATAATGAAGAGGCGCTTCTTTCTCTCGGAGGGTGCTTCTGACTAAAACATTATAGGGGGTTCACTCTGGCCCTCCCGGATGGTCGCCTTTTCCCGGCCGGAGGAGCGTCCACCTTCCATGGGAGGGAGACACATGCCCACAGTCCCCCCCCCCCTGCATCTGCCCCTGACTCCTGCACCTGCAAGCCAGCAGCTGGCCGCGTTCAGGCTATCACAGCTTTCTCCTTTCTCCGGAGAAGACAGACCTCCAAACGACGCGAACGGATTTTGCGTTTCGGGTGGCTGGAATCCAAGTTCTAGGTTCGACCTGCTGGTAGCCAGCCTTTCTATGTCAATCACCACGCAGATGCGGATCGATATTATCACTGCCCAGACGCCCAGGTTCGTGGCCCTTATTGACGTCCTGTGGCGTAGTTTGGCGCAATCGCGAGCGGCCCTCTTGGAAGTCCTATTTCCCCGCCAGCAGCTCGGAGACCAGAAGCCGTTCCAGCTGCTCCTGCGGATGCACTAAACAGGGTACAGCAGGAGATGTCCCACACGTCTGTGAGCTGTTGAAGACTATTTCTTCAACGGCTGCCGCAGGCCGTTTGGGCAGCATTATCGTCGCCGTTGTAGTGAAGTTCCTCTAGGCCAGTGAAAAGTCTGTAGAACCAACGCGTCGCGAAAACCTCAGTCTCAAAGTTCAGCACCAAATTTGCTCTTTATTTGAGCAAGACGAAACGGGCGTGATTACTCGAACAGCTCGTGCATACGTACGGATACAAGGCAACCATATAGCCGAAAGTTTATAAGTACTGGCAGTTAATTTAGACGCAACTGCCAGCACCACAGGTAACAGTCTAGCGTGCGAGAGAGCTCAATCTCCTCTGCCCTCCTAGCCTCCTGTCACTCTCGACTATATATAATGGTCGGCCCGTTCCCGGTCTGGTGGCTCCGTCCACGGCGATCGCCATAGGTGCAGACGGGGGCGTAAACTGGAATGTCAGCTTTATCTACTCCGGATACAGTGGCGCCGGTTGGTCAGCGACCGTCGGCTCTCGTATCGGAACAACACATCACACGACGGTAAGCGTTTCCTGCATGCAATCGACAGTGGCATTCCTAACCTATCTAGTCCGGATGCAGAGTCGTCGCTGTACGGCTCCGATCGCCAACATAACCCATAACATTGATGTCAGCATTCGTCGCGTTCGTCGTCGGTGGCTCAGGTATCGGCCGTAAATCATAACATGCATTAAGACGCGACACGCGACGTAATATAACTGCGTATTCTCGAACGATGGTAGCCAAATGGTAATGTTATATCTAACAATGTTACACCGTCAGAGGAAGCTCCTCTGGGCCAACTGAATACCGCAGCTGACAGATTCTTGGAAGCCTCGGCTTTAGGCCTCGTGTCAGCAATGGCGGCAGGATACTCAGCAGCGCAGACGGTGCCAGTCGGCGCAGTGCCTCCGGACACCAATGCGCTGGCCACACTACATGGTATAGTCGCGACGTTAACGGTGGCGGGCAGTCGCGGGCCGGCCGCTCCTCTTGCCAGAGGTGCCCTGACACGTGCCGGTCGTGGCCGGGCCGGCCCCTCCTCTGCCAGAGGTGCCCTGACACGTGCCGGTCGTGGCCGGGCCGGCCGCTCCTCTGCCAGAGGTGCCCTGACACGTGCCGGTCGTGGCCGGGCCGGCCGCTCCTCTGCCAGAGGTGCCCTGACACGTGCCGGTCGTGGCCGGGCCGGCCGCTCCTCTGCCAGAGGTGCCCTGACACGTGCCAGTCGTGGCCGGGCCGGCCGCTCCTCTGCCAGAGGTGCCCTGACACGTGCCGGTCGTGGCCGGACCGGCCGCTCCTCTGCCAGAGGTGCCCTGACCTGACACGTGGCGGTCGTGGCCGGGCCGGCCGCTCCTTTGCCGCGCCACCCACATCATCACCCCGGCCGTCCAACGCATCTCGGCACAGTCGACACGCGCCTGACCTAACCTGGCGCGCCACCCACATGTCTCGGTTGCACATCGTGCCGCGCCGTGCGGCGGTGCGGCCGACACGCACCTGGCCCGGCCTGCCTCGGCGCCTCCGCCTCCGCCTCGGCCTCGGCCTCGGCGCCGGCTGCGGTCACCTGCTGCGACTGACTGCCGTGACAGGTTACGCACGCCGGCGCCACCGCCCCACGTGTCAACTGCCAGTGGTGTCAGCGGGGAAATTAGTGTAAGCGGCGCCACGTAGGGTTGTTAATGTCAGCAGTGTCACGACGGTTGGTGGGAACAGTATTGTTAGCGGCGACATTAAATGTGATTTAACCAGGCTTAAATCAAGTTGAAACTCGAAACGGTGCCAGGTAGGGCTGTTAGTGTCAGGAGTGTCACGGCGGTTGGCGATAACAGTATTGTTAGAGGTGTGCCAGACAGGTTGTTAGAGGTGTGCCATTGTTAGAGGAGTGCCATACACATGGCTGGATTTACGTTGCTCCTTTTATTTGAAGAACATAATATCAGAACATTGGCAGACGTGTGAAGTTTTCCATTTTTACCGCGAGACTATTTTCCGTATTTCCGGGGCTCATATTACATGTCTCAAAGAAACTGGTAGAGGTAATGGAAGTGAGAAAATAAAGTATTTAATACGAAACCTTCGTTGTCCTCCAGATCAATATAATACGCTGGGCCGTATTTTCATGTAAGTTAGTTGCATCGTTGGACCTACGGCAGGTCTTGATATGACTGCCGTGGGGTCGGAGATGGCCAGGTCGGGTCGGGTCGGATCGGGTCCAGACGGGGATCAAGAGTCGGAGGGACAGACACTAAGCCAGAGCAGGCCTCAGGTCAGCTCTTCGGCTGCCGGTTGTGAAGACGGGCCCAAGTTCAGACCAGCAGCAGACCAGAGGCGAGCCCCTGTCTGAACCGGGAGCAGGCCAGAGGCGGGCGGCAGTCCAGACCAGCAGCAGACCAGAGGCGAGCCCCTGTCTGGACCGGGAGCAGGCCAGAGGCGGGCCGCAGTCCAGACCAGCAGCAGACCAGAGGCGAGCCCCTGTCTGGACCGGGAGCAGGCCAGAGGCGGGCCGCAGTCCAGACCAGCAGCAGACCAGAGGCGAGCCCCAGTCGGAACCAGGCCAGATGTCAGATCTGGTATATATGGTGACAGGCTGCCAGCCGGATCTGCGTGCGCCGTATCTGCGCGTGCGCCTTGTGCTTTATCTATGCGTGGGCTGCCGCATCTGCATTGGAGATGTGGCCGAGCTCTACGCGCAGTCGCCGCCCGCTGTACGTCCTCCACGGTGCCGAGGATTTATCGAACGGCAGATCGCGTGAACGCGCGAACACGTGCGCCGCCGACCTCTGCTGCTGCTGCAGGTGGTGCTGCGGTGGTGGTGCGGCAGTGGTGCGGCGGTGGTGCGGCGGTGGTGCGGTGGCGATCGGACCGCTGTCGGCTCGTGCTCACGCTGGCAGCCAATCAGCAGGCATACGTTGTTGGTTAAAATGGGTGCGTGCAGCTTGCCACTTGCCGAATACTGAACCGACATCGTTCCCGAAAACAACAGACTTGACATCGCGCTTCTAGATGTGTGTTCAGGCGGTCTCCATGCCTGGACGTTTCTAACATTGTCGTGGTTGCAGGTATTTTGCACATGCTCACTGTTGCGAATAGTGATGCAAGCACATCTCGAAATATTATTATAGCTAATGTGATTACCTATGGCAATGTCGTTAGACAATGCCAGTTGTTGATAGGATAGGTATCGTTGCTTCCGCAAACAGCAGAAGAAGAATGCTGTTCAAAGTGCCGTGTTGTCTCCATATTCGGTTGAAGGAGACTAAACGTCATTTTAAATGACATCGAGTTCATTCAGGATTTCTACATCCCCGATACTCTTTTCGACATTGAACACCTAAGGGAATAAAGCTGTTTTTTTTAGCATTGGGCAATGGGTCATAAGCGCTCCCAGTGTGACAGCGGCAGCCGTGGCAGTGTGGCATTGTGATGGGTAGACAGACAGACAGCTGGTGGGGCCAATTTCCGTGCTGCCTTGTTGGCTATCCGATTTAGCTGTTTCGTTGGTCGTTTATTTCGGTGTTAGCTGTAACGTGGATATTTCAAACCCAACTGCTCAAGACTGGTGTGAACGTGGAACCAACAATCCCAACAACCTGTGGATATTGTCTCACGGTCGTTCCCCTGTCGATATGCTTCATCACGGTTCTCCGCCTGAATCACCCGAACCGCCCACTTACACGCTTTCTCGTATTCCAATCGTTCAATCACCCCGACAATCACCGCTTCTGCTGCTAAATTAAATTACGACCCTCTTGTTCGCCACCCACTTACACGCTCGCTGCCTGCCCGTCGCCAGCACCACGGCATCCATCTTGGCTTATTAAAGCACAACACCTGGCCGCATGTTTGCCTCCGCTGGGACTTATCGATCGCCGGCCCTGTGGCAGGACTAATCTGTGTCGGACCCCGTTACACTGGCGGCAAAACATCACGCCGCTGCCGATGACGCTTGCCGTCGACGCTGCCGAAAACAAACATGCAATTTAATGAGCAAATAAAATATAGCGTGTGTCGACGTGCTATGTGAACACCCGGCGTTGTGTTTAAAGCTACGCGGCCTGTCCTCAGGGTGTGGGTGTGTCTCGACTGGGCCTTGTGCAGCCGTTGTCGGCCCTGAGGCAGGGACACCCACGTGCACGCCGGAGTCTGCCGCCGTCGTGCTGCCCTTTTGCCACCGGCCTTGGTCACATGTTGTTAGTTTCCCATATTAGCCGCCATTCTCTGTCTTGTTGGTGCAACTGTTCCTTTCTGGAGCGAAGCGGTTCTGATTTACTGTCCACAATGAGCCGTAATTGCGCATCACACGCTCGGCGTCTGCTATTCACAGACACGGCGATTGGTGGCATGGTCGTGCGCTGTCGTGTACAACACCCGTGTTTCAGCCTGTGGCGTACCGAGGGGGGGGGGAGCAGTCTCCCCTGACAGGTGGTGGCATGGTCGTACAGCTCACTCGGGGCTGCTGTCGTGTACAACACATGCGTTTCAGCCAGTGGCGTACCGAGCGGAGAAAAGGAGCGGTCTCCCCTGGCAGGTGGTGGGGCCAAAAGAATCGCGCCGGAGGTCGGAAAAATTGCGCTGAGGCCCTGAGAAATCACGCTTTGGCCTGCAAAAATAATCGCACCGGGCCCTTGCAAATTGCACCGGGACCCGAAAATCATGCTCTGAGGCTTCAAAAAGTTAAGCAAGGGCTCATAAAAATCAATCCGGGCCTGGAAAATTGCTCTGAAGCCCCAACAATCGTACCAGAAGTTCCCAAAAATGGCGTCAAGACCAGAAAAAATATACCGAGACCCGAAAAAATCGTACTAGGGCTACAATCACGCCCGGGGCCCTAAAAAATTGAGCCAGCCTCCCCCCCCCCCCCCAAAAAAAACTCACCGAGTCCCGAACAATCTGGTCCGAGTACGACAAATTCGGAAGATATCCAGGAGCGAAAAAACTCTATTTCGCCCATGCAACTCGTAGGGGCCCTGATTTTTCTACATCATGCAAAAGCCCACCTGAGCCAGAAAAATCGCGCCGGAACCACCATGATTCGCGGTAGGGTCCAACTAAGCACAGCGGCACCCTAAAGACACACCGGGAACCCAAAGACATACTACTGAGACTCTCCAAAACACTCACTAAAAAAGCGACAGAACTTTAAATATTCGTCGGAACCCTAAATAAACACCGGGAGCCGTCAAAAACATACCGGAGGCCCTTAGAACGCGCCGGTGCCCTCAATCCATATCGGGGCCCCCTCCGAAACCGGTTGCCCACCCCTGACGCAAATCCTGCGTACGCCACTGATTTCAGCCCACGTCCCGGGGTCGATCATCCACAGCCGCCGACGCGGCCGTCAGTCGCGCTAGTTGCCGCACCGCACAACAGATGGCATCACGCGCTAGTTGCCGCACCGCACAACAGATGGCATCACCTGATTGCACGGCTGTTAATTGGCGCCTGTTGACGCCCTTGGGCGGACGCCGCGTGTCCGGACGTAAAATCGCCCGCCCGGACAGGGTACACCCACCCGTCTGGCTCTGTCTGCCGTGTTCGGCGTCTCACGCTCAGAAGTGCATGCACCCGTCGCCAGCTGCGCCGTGACGTCACAACACGTTCTGCTGCCGAGTTCAGCTTGGAGTTATGCTCCGCATTGGACACCGAAGGGCGGAGTTTCGTCACGTCGAATGGTGGCCCCGTCGCCACATGCTCCCGCGGGAAGCTGAGCCGGTGGGCACGAGCCTCGCCTGATCCGCTCGGATGCACTTTGGTTTAAGTGTGGCTTAGCTGTTGAGCTTAGTGTTTAAGATAGCCACCGGTTACAACGGGAACGGTGTTGTTTGGGCAGCCCGTGTCGGGCAGTTGGCAGCACTGCTGCGTGGCTGGAGGAGTTCGCCCACCACGTGCCGTGGCAACATGCAGATTCTCGCTGCACAAGTTACGACACTCTCAGGCAATATATAAAGCTTAGTACGGAAGTAATCATGCTAATTAGCTTAGCTGTTGAATAAAAGAGGAAAAGGAAGTCATCCTGATGTGGCCTATGGCTACTAATTCATTCCGTTTTCTTCAGTTTCCCGGGTTAATTGAGTAGTGGGTTATTGTTTACCAAGATAACACACCACCGAAGGTTGTCTTCAGCTCGATGTTGGATCAGAGCAGGACTGCAACTGGGTGCTGGTTGGGTCACGCCCGTAGCTGGGTGCTGGTTGGATCACGCCTGTAGCTGGGTGCTGGTTGGATCACGCCCGTAGCTGGGTGCTGGTTGGATCACGCCTGCAGCTGGGTGCTGGTTGGATCACGCCTGCAGCTGGGTGCTGGCTGGGTGGTGATCTGTAGCTGGGTGCTGGTTGGATCACGCCCGTAGCTGGTATTTATCACGTGCAGCTGGGTGTTGGCTGGGGGTGATGGTGGATGGTGGCTGGGTGGCCGCAGCTGGGTGTTGGCTGGGTGGTGGTTGGTGGTGGTGGCCGCAGCTGGGTGACCGCAGCTGGGTGGTGGTTGGGTGGCCGCAGCTGGGTGTGGTTGGGTGGCCAGCTGAGTGTTGGCTTGGTGGCCGCAGCTGGGTGTTGGTTGGATCACGCCCGTAGCTGGGTGCTGGTTGTATCACGCCTGCAGCTGGGTGTTGGCTGGGTGGTGATTGGGTGGCCGCAGCTGGGTGTTGGCTGGGTGGTGGTTGGGTGGCCGCAGCTGGGTGTTGGCTGGGTGGCCGCAGCTGGGTGTTGGCTGGGTGGCCGCAGCTGGGTGTTGGTTGGGTGGCCGCAGCTGGGTGTTAGCTAGGTGGTGGCTGGGTGGCCGCAGCTTGGTGTTGGCTGGGTGGCCGCAGCTGGGTGTTGGTTGGGTGGCCGCAGCTGGGTGTTGGCTTGGTGGCCGCAGCTGGGTGTTGGTGTGACCAGCTGTAATGATGGCTGGCAGAAGTCGGACCACCATGGCAGTGGTCGCGACGCTCCTCAACTGTTCGCTTGCCTCAGAGCTGCATGCCGGGCCATGCCCGCGCGTCGCCTTCCTTTGTTTGCTTGTCACTTTGTCTGTCTTATCTCTTCCGGTTGTGTTTGGCGTACTGGCATTTCGCTCCGGTCTGCTCTGTGGCTGCTGTCCTCCTCGCCAGTCTGCGCTCTGCTGGGTCGTGTTCAGTATTCATGTCTCCTCCATCCATTTGTTTGTGTCGGCTGGCCGGTCGGCGCCGCCATCACGCCCCGTCCCCGCTCATTATGCCCACCTGCCGATTGGAGGGCATTACTCAGCGGCTAATTTGCACTGGGCCGTCGGCCGCTGACCCGGCGTGACCCCCGGCGACCCGTGGTGTGGCCCGGTCGCCGTCGGCGTGCCGGCAGTGGTGACGCCAGCGGCGCGGGTCGACCGGACCGGGCCGCGTGTTGGGTGCAGGTGCCGCCGGCGCTGACAATCTGCGCCGGTGTGGTACGGTCCGGTCTGAGTGGCGGCTGCCGACACTCCGCCGGTGTGGTCCGGTCCGCCGGTGTGGTACGGTCCGGTCTGAGTGGCGGCTGCCGACACTCCGCCGGTGTGGTCCGGTCCGGTCTGAGTGGCGGCTGCCGACACTCCGCCGGTGTGGTATGGTCCGGTCTGAGTGGCGGCTGCCGACACTCCGCCGGTGTGGTCCGGTCTGAGTGGCGGCTGTCGACACTCCGCCGGTGTGGTCCGGTCCGCCGGTGTGGTGCGGTCCGGTCTGGTGGCGGCTGCCGACACTCCGCCGGTGTGGTACGGTCCGGTTTGAGTGGCGGCTGCCGACACTCCGCCGGTGTGGTCCGGTCCGCCGGTATGGTACGGTCCGGTCTGAGTGGCGGCTGCCGACACTCCGCCGGTGTGGTCCGGTCCGCCGGTGTGGTCCGGTCCGGTCTGAGTGGCGGCTGCCGACACTCCGCCGGTGTGGTACGGTCCGGTCTGAGTGGCGGCTGCCGACACTCCGCCGGTGTGGTACGGTCCGGTCTGAGTGGCGGCTGCCGACACTCCGCCGGTGTGGTACGGTCCGGTCTGAGTGGCGGCTGCCGACACTCCGCCGGTGTGGTCCGGTCCGCCGGTGTGGTGCGGTCCGGTCTGAGTGGCGGCTGCCGACACTCCGCCGGTGTGGTACGGTCCGGTCTGAGTGGCGGCTGCCGACACTCCGCCGGTGTGGTACGGTCCGGTCTGGTGGCGGCTGCCGACACTCCGCCGGTGTGGTACGGTCCGATCTGAGTGGCGGCTGCCGACACTCCGCCGGTGTGGTGTGGTCCGGTCCGGTCTGAGTGGCGGCTGCGGACACTCTGCCGGTGTGGTACGGTCCGCCGGTATGGTGCGGTCCGGTCTGAGTGGCGGCTGCCGACACTCCGCCGGTGTGGTGTGGTACGGTCCGGTCTGAGTGGCGGCTGCCGACACTCCGCCGGTGTGGTCCGGTCCGGTCTGGTGGCGGCTGCCGACACTCCGCCGGTGTGGTACGGTCCGGTCTGAGTGGCGGCTGCCGACACTCCGCCGGTGTGGCCCGGTCCGCCGGTGTGGTACGGTCCGGTCTGAGTGGCGGCTGCCGACACTCCGCCGGTGTGGTCCGGTCCGCCGGTGTGGTACGGTCCGGTCTGAGTGGCGGCTGCCGACACTCCGCCGGTGTGGTCCGGTCCGCCGGTATGGTGCGGTCCGGTCTGCCGACGCGGCGCGCCGAGCGTGGCCGAACTGTCCGAGTGGGACGACGGGCGGCGCGAGCCGAGACCACGTGCCGGCCGTGGCGGCCGCGCCGCCGAGTCGGCTGCGTTCGCCGCGGCTGCCAGTCGTGCGGCGGCGTCGGGCCGGGTACGCCGCGCGCCACAGTGTCGGGTGTGCGCGCGATGCGGCCGCGCCCGACGAGTCGGTGACGATGAGTGGCGCACTGCGGACGGCGCCCGTGATTGATCTGGAGGAGCTGAACCGGTGGCTGGCTCAGCTCGAGGATGGCCACGGCGGTGAGTGATTGGACGAGGAGGCTGTGCTGGCTCTCAGTGGACAGACCTGGCACGTGGCTGGCGCAGAGCTCAACTAGCACCCAATGGGCGCCAAATGACCGTGTAGTCGGCGCGCCCTTAAGCCCAATCAATCAATCAATCAATCAACTAGCACCTGGCCGGTGTCCTGGAATTCCGAAGTTTGCGTGGAAGCCAACACCTGATACAACTTCGAACGGAGTTTTGACTTTCCGACTTGCCTTCCATGAAACATGAGTGCATTCGAGTATAGTAGTGCATCCCATTCGAGTACAGTAGTTCTTCCCATTCAAAATGAAATAGGAGAACGGCTGAATAAATCATTCCAGAATGCATTACAGTCCTCAGCTGAGAGGTGGTATACCTTAGAGTACATTCAAGCAACACAAGGTTGGTAAAGAATCATTTTTCTACATATTTGGTGTTTTCAGTTTAATTGCTAGTTTGGGCATAGGAAAGGAAAAGCTATGGGTGGAAATTATGCACGATATTGGGAGGTAGGAACAGAAATTTCTCCGAGTTGGGTATCATTTTTAACGAAAAAATCTGGAAATTGTGGGGCACTGCACCAGACCAGCCTGTGGTGGGCAGCACCAGACAGGCCTGTGGTGGGCAGCACCAGACCAGCCTGTGGTGGGCAGCACCAGACCAGCCTGTGGTGGGCAGCACCAGACCAGCCTGTAGTGGCAGCACCAATCAGCCGTCAATGGTCGTACCAGCCAAGCCGTGGGCACACAGACCAGCCTGAGTGGGAGCACCAGACAGGCCTGTAGGGCAGCCAGGCCTGTAGTGGGCAGCACCAGACCAGCCTGTAGTGGCAGCACCAGACCAGCCTGTGGCAGCCAATCCGTCAATGGTCGTACAGCCAGTGTGCTGGTGGTGGTAATATCAGTCTGTCAATGGTCGTACAGCCAGTGTGCTGGTGGTGGCACTACCAGTCTGCCAATGGTCGTACAGCCAGTGTGCTGGTGGTGGCACTACTACAGTCTGTCAATGGTCGTACAGCCAGTGTGCTGGTGGTGGTACTATCAGTCTGTCAATGGTCGTACAGCCAGTGTGCTGGTGGTGGTACTATCAGTCTGTCAATGGTCGTACAGCCAGTGTGCTGGTGGTGGTACTATCAGTCTGTCAATGGTCGTACAGCCAGTGTGCTGGTGGTGGTACTATCAGTCTGTCAATGGTCGTACAGCCAGTGTGCTGGTGGTGGCACTACCAGTCTGCCAATGGTCGTACAGCCAGTGTGCTGGTGGTGGTACTATCAGTCTGTCAATGGTCGTACAGCCAGTGTGCTGGTGGTGGTACTATCAGTCTGTCAATGGTCGTACAGCCAGTGTGCTGGTGGTGGCACTACCAGTCTGTCAATGGTCGTACAGCCAGTGTGCTGGTGGTGGTATTATCAGTCTGTCAATGGTCGTACAGCCAGTGTGCTGGTGGTGGTACTACTAGTCTGTCGGCGGTTAAATTGTCAATCTGACAGTTCAACATGGCTTATGCAGTCGATGCGCCCTAAAGCCCAAATAACTAACTAATTAATTGATGCGCCCCTAAGCCCCAATAACAACAACAACTAACTAAGAGTGTTTCAGTATTGATTAAGGTGTTTCAATCTCCTTTTCTCCTCTTTTTCTCGTATGTTCTATTTGTATGCTTAGTCCAGATGGGCCCATGTGGCTCTTATCAAGTCTGGACACCTGATGACTTCATGACTTTATTATGATTCCGTCAGCTTACCGATGGTGGTAAGCTGACTCTTCATACGTTTTATGATCGGTGACTGTGTTAAACCAAAGTTAATTTTAATGTGGAACGGGCACAACAATATGAAGTACGTGGGAATGTCCAACAGTGAAAGCTTGGTTCACAATAAGCACTGGTGCGACCGACGATTGATATTGTTACTACAAGCAGAGCTGAGCAGAACTCCGACTTGTCCGCCAAGCCGACGCCAGCGGTTGTCAGACTGATGCTCAGCGCCACGTGCCGGCCTGACATGACCGCATTTTCTGCCGCCGCGTCCATCGTCGGATTCCACCTTGACGAGCATAGTTCGGCTAAGTTTAGTTTAGTAGTTTAGTTAGTTTACTTAGTTTTAGTCACACCTGTAGATTCTAAAGCGTTGATACATCGTGTCTGCGATGCCCTTGCGGCTATGTTCAGCTAAAGTTGATGTCATAAGAAAAGCTACCGGGATGGAGATGTCCAATGCCGAGGACCATCTCGCTATGCGGGATCCAGTCGGGTTGCGGTCGTCTCCGACATACGAGCACCACTGCAGGTCAGGGGGACGGGCTGGGGAGGGACGTCTGCGGCGGCCGTCCGTTCTCACGATGCACCGGTCGGCACGCCGGCGAAACCGGACACGGACACGGCTGGCACGCACATGTGCGCCGCCGGATGTGGCCGCGTAACAGGTGGGTGGCGACCACCACCGAGGGGACCGCCTGGCCCCCTCTGCAAGTGGCGGCGACGAGAGGGTCGCTCTACTGCAGGTGGCGGGACGAAAGGGCCGCCCTACTGCAGGTGTCGGGGACGAGAGGACCGTTAGCAGGTGTCGGGACGAGAGGACCGTCTGCGGTGGCTGTCCCTTTCGCCCGCGAAATCGCTAATTGGCACACATACTAAGGTACTTAAAAAAAAAAAACAAAACCAAGTGCGGAGAAGGCCCAATGTCGGGGCAGAGGGCCGCTCAGGTGTCTGGACGAGAGGACCGCCTACCAGGTGTCGGGACGAAGGACCGTCCCTACGCAGGTGTCGGGGACGAGAGGACCGCCCTGCTGCAGGTGTCGGGGACGAGAGGACCGCCCTGCTGCAGGTGTCGGGGACGTTGTGTTGCGGACGAGCAGCTCTGGGCCGGTGCCGGAGCGGCTGGTTGGTTGGTTCGTTGGTTGGTTGGTTGGTTATTTGGGTTTAGGGGCGCATCGACTGCGGCTGGGCGGCCAGTGTTGGACTGCTGGGCGGCCAGGAGCGGCTGAACAGCCAGTGTTGGACTCGGGGAGTGTCCTGCTCGTGTTTCCCGTCCGCCACTGGTCCCTGCTGCGGCCGGGTGTGGCCCAGGTGGACGTCACCACCGTGCCCGGACGCCACCGACAGCTGACAGGTGGCGGTACTGGCCGCCACCTACAGGTGACGGTACTGGCCGCCACCTGTGTGCCGCGACAGTTTTGGCAAACCATCGACGGTCTGTCGATACTGCGACCGACCCCAGAGCCGATGCCGTTGTCACTTTTGGGCGTGTTCGACCCTCCAGGAGCAGGAATTGTTCTCGTATCTACGCGGCACGGGTGCGACCGTTTCAATTCCAGTTGTCCTTGACACAGAGCGGCGCCGTTCGACGTTCGACGCCGGCGGATCGCTTCGGACAGCCATTACTGGCCGGCGGACGGGCGGGCGGGTGATTCGGGGAGCAGCGGCTGCGTGATTCGGGGAGGGTGTCTGACCGGCTCGGCTGCGGTCGGCGGAGAGCCGGTGCGCGGCGCCCGTCCGCCGAGCAAACCGGTCGTGTCGGCCGACGGAGCGGCCGGCGGCGGCCTGGTTCCGTCGGCGTTCGGCCGTGGCTGAGTCGACGCAGGTGGCGCGTGCGCGCCGACCCCACCACCGGTCAGGGGCGAGCTGGACCGAGTCGGTGCTCTTCGCGGCGACAAATCGAAGTGAGAGATTGGCGACGCCACGTGACGCAACGGTCGGCGAGTCGTGCAGCAGATAGCCACCACCGACGTCCAGCGAGCGTCACATGAGGCGGACCGGACACCCCCACCAGGGGCGGACCGGACACCTACCAGGGGCGGACCGGACACCTACCAGGGGCGGACCGGACACCCCCCACCAGGGGCGGACCGGACACCCACCAGGGGCGGACCGGACACCCCCCACCAGGGGCGGACCGGACACCTACCAGGGGCGGACCGGACACCCACCAGGGGCGGGCTGGATCACCACTGGGCGGACCGGACACCCATCAGGGGCGGCTGGATCACCACTGTGGGCGGACCGGACACCCACCAGGGGCGGGCTGGATCACCACTGGGCGGACCGGACACCCATCGGGGGCGGCCTGGACACCCGTCAGGGGCGGCTGGATCGCCACTGCGGGCTGGCTGGACACTCACCAGGGGCGGACTCTCCATGCACGTGCCAGGTCGGGAGGTGGCCGATGATTGTGCCGGTTTGAGGTGTAGTCGGATGGGATAAGCAGCAGCCGCTCTGTTGGCCGTGGTCTGAGAAGTGGGCGTCGTCGTGCCAGCCGGCCAGCCATTACAGCCGGCGAGCTTCACTGGCAACTCGCTGGCTGCTGGCTAACTACTGATAACGAATGGGCGCCAAATGACCGAGTAGTCGGCGCGCCCTTAAGCCCAAATAATCAATCAATAAATCTACTGATAACGACATCACAGTGCAGTCACAGCTCCAAACTCTGTCGGCCGGCGACATTTCCGTAGAACTCAGGACAGAACGTCGATTTAGAAGGGTTCGTGGCTCCCTGTGGTTTCCCGGAAGGATTCCATGTGGTTCTTATTAACACGCGCCCTGGAGGGCCTCTGAAAATAACGCGCACTGGAGGGGGGGGATTCCCCCCCCCCCCTAAGATCTCGGCTCCTATTAAAGCTGGAGGTACGAAATTCGCAGGGTGGATGGGTGCGGTAGTGAACTCTATTGTGTGCAAATTTCATGACCTTAGGTCAATATCTTCAAGGTCAGATGAGGGCACATTTTTTCCTGTTTTGCATGGCTTGGCTTGTCATTGTTATGGATCCCTGTGATTGTGTTTAAATGCTCCAAAATGGGCATCAATATGTTTTGGACATTACTAATGATGCAATACGGATGCTAGACCCGACATTTGACCTCAGGTCACCTATATAGCAGCACTTTATCAGGTCAGTTACCTATTCCAGTTACCGTAACCGGGCCGCCCGCCCGACTGCTCCGTCGGGCAGCTCGGCGCAATCGGCTTCGCGAAGAAAGTAGTGAAGTACATGAATAAAGTATGGAAGCGTAATGACAAACAGTAGTGCATTTATAACGACATTCCAGTTGACCAAGTTTGGTTCCATTAACCTGTCATGAACTTGACCTGACTTGACCTCGATAACCTAACATGACCTTGAAACTATATAGCATATCAATATACATCGAACAAGTCGCTAGTGTTGCCAAGAACACTTCCCGTTTGCGAATATACGGTAAGCGCATCAGCGTCGATTTTTGTGGTCTGGCGCTACGATTTTTTTTACTTTAACGGCCCCTAACTCGAAAATTTGTCAGCCAATTTCCATTTTTCTTGCTTTAACACGCGCACTGGAGGGGGGACGAAATCCGCCCACCCCTCCGGTTTTTCGTATATAACTGCAGATTTTACTGGTCGATATACGAGATTCTTTGCGTACCTGCTTAGAAATGACCGGCGCGTTGTTTAAAGCAATAAAAATTGAAATTGGTCGAAAATTTGTCAAGTTAGGGGCCGTCAAAGTCAAAACATTTATTAGCGCCAGACCACAAAAATCGACGCTGATGCGCTTCCCGTATATTCGCAAAAGGGAAGTATTCTTGGCAACACTAGCGACTTATTTGATGTATATTGATATGCTATATAGTTTCAAGGTCATGTTGGTCACCGACGTCAAGACAGGTCAAGTTCATGACAGGTTAATGGAACCAAACTTGGTCAACTGGAATGTCGTCATAAATGCACTACTGTTTGTCATTGCGCTTCCATACTTCATTTATGTACTTCACTCCTTTCTTCGCGAAGCCGATTGCGCCGAGCTGCCCGACGGAGCAGTCGGGCGGGCGGCCCGGTTCCGGTAACTGGAACAGGTAACTGACGTGATAAAGTGCTGCTATATAGGTGACCTGAGGTCAAATGTCGGGTCTAGCATCTGTATTGCGTCATTAGTAATGTCCCAAACATCATTGATGCCCATTTTGGAGCATTTAAACACAATCACAGCGATCCATAACAATGACAAGCCCAGCCACGCAAAACAATACAATTTTGACAAATGTGACCTCATTTGACCTTGAAGATATTAACTTAAGGTCATGAAATTTGCACACAATAGAGTTCACTACCGTACCCATCCATCCTGCGAATTTCGTTCCTCCAGCTTTAATAGGAGCCGAGATCTTGGGGGGCGGAATCCGCCCCCCCCCCCTCCAGTGCGCGTAATTTTCAGAGGCCGTCCAGGGCGCGTGTTAAACGACGCGCCCGTCATTTCTAAGCAGGTACGCAGCAAATCGCATATATCGACCGGTAAAATCTGCAGTTATGTACGAAAAACCGGAGGGGTGGGCGGATTTCGCCCCCCTCCCCCCTCCATTGCGCCTGTTAAACCTTGAAATGTAATGATTTGATGACCATTCTATCCATATACAGTGATTTTTGTGAATGGAAGGTGGAAGGGGGGGGGGGGTAAAATCCCCATCTCGAATAATTGTCCCGGTTTAGCATTGGAAATTTGGCATCTAACGGCATAATTATTTCGCGTCAATCTTCGCTTGTGTTCGTTTTTCACACCACCTGACGTCTTCGGACCGCATGTTGAATTTCACAGCCCGGGACGCTCCGCTGTCTGTTTGGACGTCCATGGTACTGTGGGCATTATCAAGTTTCACACGAGGCAAACAAGCCGGCCGGGGAACTTGTTTCCGCGGGTAAAAATGAAAACGACTGGCGCTGGCAGCGGTTGGCGAACTGCCTGGCTTGCCGGCTGGCCCGGTTCGCACCGTTCACGGCGAACGACCACTCGTGCGTCGTGAGTCGTGACAACCTCGCCGCGACTGCACATCTCTCCCGTGGGTCCGCGGCATCCCACGTTCGTCCGCACCGAGCAGAGCGGCGGCGCCGCGGCTTTCTTCAGCACCCACTGCGGCGGCTGTCCGTCTCTGCTGCCGCACCGTGTCGCGCCGGCCTCGCCAGCGGTACAACGCGGCTCGGCGAAAGCCGCCGAGGTGACGCCGTCCACGTACGGCAGAACCAGTTCATCGACAGGATGCGGGCGGAACGGAACGGGCCGGAGCGGACGGATCGCGTCTGCCGACGTCGGCGAAGGGAAACGGGCACCGCTATGGAGGGTGGAGCTTTTGCCACTGGTGCGTGAGGCTCGGTGTCGCTACGCACTCAACACTTGATTGCTGTGATGGGCGCGTGTTGGTGCGGTTGATACCCCAGTCTGTTGCGGCTCTGGTGGGGCTGGCGGAACGTTCGCCGCGGGTCGGCGCGGGCGGGTGAGCAGGACTGAAGCTGGCCAGTCCCATCCAGACCCGGCCGTCCAGGCCTGACGCGCCCTTCCAGACTCTCCCAGCCCAGACCTGGCCTGGCCCCGTCCAGAAGCCCCGGCCGTCCAGGCCTGACGCGCCCTCCCAGACTCTCCCAGCCCAGACCTGCCCTGACCCCGTCCAGAAGTCCAGACCCGGCCGTCCAGGCCTGACGCGCCCTCCCAGACTCTCCCAGCCCAGACCTGCCCTGGCCCCGTCCAGAAGTCCCGGCCGTCCAGGCCTGACGCGCCCTCCCAGACTCTCCCAGCCCAGACCTGCCCTGGCCCCGTCCAGAAGTCCCGGCCGTCCAGGCCTGACGCGCCCTCCCAGACTCTCCCAGCCCAGACCTGCCCTGGCCCCGTCCAGAAGTCCCGGCCGTCCAGGCCTGACGCGCCCTCCCAGACTCTCCCAGCCCAGACCTGCCCTGGCCCCGTCCAGAAGTCCCGTCCCGCCGTCCCGTGCTCCGCTTTGTTTGTGTTCTGCAGCGGTCGGCATGACAGGCACGCTTGTAAAGACCTTGACGGAGGGATTGGGCGGCGCTCGCTGCATGTGCAAGCAGTCGTGCGGCGGGCGGTGCATGAGTCGAGCTGTCCAATCGGCGCTCATTTTCCAGACATGCAATCCGGCGATAATCCTCAATGTGTGAGACTAATTCACGCGCAGATAGCCAAAGAAATGCATCCAGGCTTCCTGCTGTTACCTGCGATTAAGCTCCCACGTAGAGCGAACAAACGACACGTAATTAGTGATGGCTCTGCCGTGGCTCAGACGGCACGTAATTAGTGATGGCTCAGACGGCACGTAATTAGTGATGGCTCTGCCGTGGCTCAGACGGCACGTAATTAGTGATGGCTCTGCTGTGATGTCCTGCCAGGAGGTGGGGTTTCAGTGGGCCCGCGTTTGTAATGGCCGTCACTTGTTCAGTTTTTCGGTCGACTGTGTGTTGTTGGCCGTCGGCTAACTCAGATGTGTTGCAGAAGTAGGCAGATGTGTTGCAGAAGTAGGCAGAAGTGTTGCAGAAGTAGGCAGAAGAAGTTAGATTGATTGATTGATTATTTGGGTTTAAGGGCGCGCCGACTAATCACCCTGTAGTTGGCGCGCCCTTAAATCCAAATAATCAATCAATCAATAACTTCTTCTGCCTACTTCTGCAACACTTCTGCAACACATCTGCCTACTTCTGCAACACATCTGCCTACTTCTGCAACACTTTGCCGACTGCGGATTGAAGCTTTGGTAAATGATGATGCAGAAAATGTGGTGCAATGCAGACTCATCTATGCTAACATTTATCCGCGGATGTTCGGTTATATTTCCATTTCTACATAGCGAGTGTGAAATAATATAACCGAACAAAATGCACTTGAAAGGAGATGTTTATTATAACATCGAACCAATATGTAAAGCAAGCGAGTAATTTGATTTAGGCCATGTAGGTGCTACGTTATTCACGACAGCCCATCGCGTATTATTTTTTATGTGAAATACAGGTTTTTTGGCTGCATAATATCCAGAGAACCAATCTTTTCAAAGTTTGCGCTCATTTAACTTGGTCTTGGTATACTTTGTGTGACAATGGTACTATTGTCGGATTACAGCAGACCACATTCTGCTGGGGCCCTATGCCACAGCACACTAGGTGCTATTGCCATGCTACGGCATACTACATGCTACTGGAGTACCGCAGCGTACCACGTGCCGATGCCGTACCACAGGTGCAGCAGCTGCTGCTGACGGCTTTGTCGCACGCTGCCGTTCTGGGCAGGAGCAGCGCAGACGTGGATGTCGTGACGCCTGCTGCCTTTGTGGGGGACGGGCTGTGGCCGTGTGCTAGGACAGTGCTGGGACCGTGTGCTAGGACGGTGCTAGGTCGAACCTCGGTGGGCGGCGCTGCATCTCGTCGCACGTGGCCGAACGTGGCCGGGCCGAAGCCGTCGGCACGCTCCGCTGCAGCGGGCCGCAGTGAAGCCGGTGCCGGCGGCGGCGGCGGTGGGCGCGCTCAGGACGGGCCATCAAGTCTGGGTCAGGGGAGCAGCCCATTGTTGTGACGCCGGCCGCCGGTGCGCCCGGACCGGACCGGACCGTACCGTGCCGTACCGGACCGGACCGTACCGGACCGGACCGGACCGGACCGGACCGGACCGGACCGGACCGGACCGTACCGTACCGTACCGTACCGTACCGTACCGTACCGTACCGTACCGTACCGTACCGTACCGTACCGTACCGTACCGTACCGGACCGGACCGGACCGGACCGGACCGGACCGGACCGTGCCGTACCGTAGGCGGCGGCCGTCACGGCGCCAGGTAAACCGGCGCCGGCCGACGGGAAAAGACCGCCGGCCGCCGCCGCCGTGACGGCAGGCCGCGTCACGTTGGCACCTGTCGACCCAAATTGTGTATGGACGTTGGACAGCGCGCTCAGCCGCTGTGCTGGTGCTGCGGTTCCGTCTGGTGACCGTCGCGGCGGCCTGGCGCCCCTCGCCGTCCCGTCCCTTGGGTGCGCCTCGACACCCGGCTCCCACATCCCTCCCTCCGTCCACCGCCCACTCCGGCGTCGCGGAGCGCGCAGGCTCGCGTTGCGGGCCACCACATGGTCTCTCTCTCCCGCCGGGCCGAAGGACACCCGCTCTCCACTCTACCTTTCCCCTGTTGTTTTCCTCGTCCCTCTGCCGTTTCCTTTAACCGGACAGTGGCTGGCAACTCAGCCCACATACGGCTGGCTGGGGAATGGGGAAAATATTTCCCCCTGGCGTTCTCTGGAGCCAACCAACCGATTTAAATCGTTCGTTCCTCATTGAAAAGGTCGCATCACACTGAACTCATCATGCATAGGCACACATTATAAATTGGGGACAAATGTTAGATCAGAAGTCATGTTTCAAGGTCAGAACGGACTGTTTTTGCGTAAGATGCTATAGAAATACAGAAACTCGAAATATGAACATACATAATTGTTAGAAGAAGTAATCCATGTAGATGGGTAGGAGTAGCACATGACTAGCACCGTCCATCGTCGTCCCGGAAGATAGCTGAACAAGTGGTGGTGTTGAAGAGCTGTGGGACGGCCAGACGGTTGTGTGGAAGCCGTGCAACAGACGGAGTCCGAGACAAGCTGTCTTCTCGGTGTGTGTAGCAGTCCGATACAGGCACGACGTTTTTTAAAATAAATAACTGAAGATGGACTTCCCTCGCTGATGGTGCCGTCTCTCCAGCTCCAGCTCGATGTTAGTGCGCTCCGTGATGGCTTGGATGCTGCTCGCTGCCGTACACAGTTTGAAAGGCAACGCGGGGGCGAGACACGGGTCGAATCGGAACGGCCTGGCCGTCTCCCGACGCCGGCGTGTGGGCTGGGGCTTGGCAGCCCACTCCACCTGTACAGCGCCCCCCGGGCCTGGTACGGACTGGCCCAGCTAGCTGGCTGCTGAACACAGCCGGCTTCGGCCAGCTGCCGCTGCGGCCAGCTGAGCTGGGAGCGGTCCGGCGGCGGGCCAACTTTAGCCGGCTGGTCGCTGGTCACTGGTCACTGGTCACTGGTCACTGGTCACTGGTCTGGATCAGCTTCGTACTGGAGTGTAGCGTCTTCGCGCCCAGCGTCACCAGACGTCTGACCGTCTGCCTGGTCGACTGACAGCACGGACGGCAACACAGCTGCCGCCTGCACGGCTGTCGGTGTACTCGGCGAGATACGGCCACAGGACAGCGTCGGCCGACCGCTCACGCCGAGCTGCCCGGGGCTTTGCGGCGTTTGTCTCATGTCTCCACAAGTGACGATGCGTGTGGTCAAGCCTATTTTCGTTTTACTGCTTGTTTTGGCCGCTTGATTGTCGCCGTTATCGCCTGAGCGGTGTCGCTGGTCGTAGAAGAGGAGCTGTCCCCCTCCTCACACTTTGTTTTGATCACTCCAGTCGCCACCTATCCTCGGTCCCACGCCGCCTCCCCTTCCCCTTCCGTCGGCGGTGGACCTCTCGGCCGGCCAGTTGTAGTTGACTTTGGATACTGCTAACCTTTGCAGATATAGGCGTGCATGTTCGGTGAGCTATCCATAGCATTGTTTTGTATCACTCGATTGTTCCGTATTCCGAAGCCCATCCAGGCTTTGGCTGAGTGCTTAACCCAACCCCACTTACCTTCTGTCTTCGTTTGAGAGGTTCACGACGCAGTATGTACCCCGTCGCAGCCAACAGCGCCACCCGCACTAACGCCGGTGGCCGCCGGATTGTGAAGTGTTCCGAATGGTCCGGGTGTCGAGCTCGGGACCCCCAGGTCCGGAGTCCGGCACTGTAACGCCGGTGGCCGCCGGATTGTGAAGTGTTCCGAATGGTCCGGGTGTCGAGCTCGGGACCCCCAGGTCCGGAGTCCGGCACTGTAACGCCGGTGGCCGCCGCCGGATTGTGAAGTGTTCCGAATGGTCCGGGTGTCCGACCCTCAGGTCGGAGTCTGGCACTAACGCCGGTGGCCGCCGCCGGATTGTGAAGTGTTCCGAATGTCCGGGTGTCAGCTCCGGCCCCAGGTCCGGAGTCCGGCACTGTAACGCCCTTAGGCCGCCGCACTGTGAAGTGTTCCGAATGGTCCGGGTGTCGAGCTCGGGACCCCCAGGTCCGTGGTCCGGCACTTAACGCCGGTGGCCGCCGCCGGATTGTGATGTGTTCCGAATGGTCCGGGTGTCGAGCTCGGGACCCGCAGGTCCGTAGTCCGGCACTGTAACGCCGGTGGCCGCCGCCGGATTGTGAAGTGTTCCGAATGGTCCGGGTGTCGAGCTCGGGACCCCCAGGTCCGGAGTCCGGCACTGTAACGCCGGTAGGCCGCCGGACTGTGAAGTGTTCCGAATGGTCCGGGTGTCGAGCTCGGGACCCCCAGGTCCGGAATCCGGCACTGTAACGCCGGTGGCCGCCGCCGGATTGTGAAGTGTTCCGAATGGTCCGGGTGTTGAGCTCGGGACCCTCAGGTCCGGAGTCCGGCACTGTAACGCCAGTGGCCGCTGGATTGTGAAGTGTTCTGTGTATCACGACACAGTCGGCCTCTGCCCAGTCGCAACCAATGGCGCCACCTACACTAACGCCGGCAGGTCGCCGCCGGATTGTGAAGTGTTCTGTGTATCACGACACAGTCGGCCTCTGCCCAGTCGCAACCAACGGCGCCACCCACACGGCTGAGGCCGAATGTCCCCATGAACAATTAGCTGTATGACCAACGCAGTCGATGCGCCCGTAAGCCCAAATAACCAAACCCCATGAACAATTATAAAACTCACAAACCGCCAGGTTCGCTACGCCAAGAACTGCCAAATTTCCGTCATTGTTTGACTGAAGCAAGGCCATCAGATATAAAAGTCAACAGATCTGGTCAACAGGTCCGGAACAGATCTGCTACAGACTAGATAGTAAATCTACAGGAGTTGTCCAAGCAATGAAAAAACATGGCTCTTGGCTATATGCCCCCAGATTAACCTCATAGCTAAGTTATAATCGCTTGAATGCATGGACAACTCTTCCTGTTACAAACTCCGTGTTTCCACCTATGCCTGGTGGTACTCGAGTCTGCTCCAGTCATGGCCTTTGCTCTACTCAAATAATGGCGGAATTTGGCAGTTCTTGGCGCAGCGAATTTGGCGGTTTGGGCGTTTTATAATTGTTCATGGGGATATTTAGCCTCAGCCAACCCACGCTGACGGGGGTGGGCTGGGGGTTGTGATGCTCAGGCCCAGAGTCCGACACTATATACAGGGTCGTCACCAGGAGTTTTTGCCAGGGGCGCACGGAACTCCAGGGAGCATAGCGGCCGGCCAGGGGTTGAGGTTTGGCACAAACCATGGGCGTAATGTTAAAGGTTTCGGAAGGTAGCTATCCAAAGCTATTCAATGGGGCGGAGCACAGTGGGTTCCCAGGGGGAAGGTAACCCTACCTCACACTGGGGACGCTCCTGATTGCAGCCCCCCATCCCCACCCCACCTTAACCCACTAACTGCGCCTGCACCTCGCTTGCTTATCTGAGCACATGACATAATGACATATGACAATGAATACAAACCTACTGCCATAAGTATAAATTATTTGTATAAGACACGTACAAAAGACTGGATAATGGTATCTGACATCATATCCGTACATACGTACAATTAATTGTCCGTATGCACGTCAAGTATTTGGAAGATCATAACTCGATCATTTTAGTGATATGTGCATTCTTACGTTCCGTCGCGAATCACTTTCTCTTGGGTTCGGGAAATTTTGAGCATTTCGTACCAGCATTTCGGAAGTATGTTTTAATTTTTGTATTCACCAAAGTTTTCCCGAAAGAAATAGAACACTAAGTCACATGTTGAGATTATAGAATTAATCGTCCATAAATTCCCGTTCGTCTAACTAAATATTTATGTTGGTTGGTTTTATTGAGGGTCGATGCATTTTGGTCAAAAGTAGCCTAACATGACCTCACTGACGTAAGTCACGTCTGACCTATGGTGACCGAAATTTGTCGTCGGCCAGAACGTATCAAATTGATGTGGGGTAGCTATTGAGAATTTCGTGTGCGTATCTTATCGCGTTTTCGTATTAACGAAGAAAAAAACCGCCAGTGGACGGGCAATGTTTTCCACTCCCCAGTCACTGCCTGGTTGACTACCCCTCTGCTCCCACTGCTTGTCCTTGTGCTCGCCGTCTCCCGCTCTCCCCGTCTGCCCACTCTCTGCCCATCACTCCGGCGCGGCGGTGTCGGAGGCCTCTCGGCGCACGGCCAGCGCCGATTGCCGGCACACACCGGCAAGTGCCAATTGAGCGCGGCACGCGCCGTCTGGCCCACATCGGCGAGGCGGCTGTCGCCCGTGGCCGGTCACGTCGAGCGGTCGGTCCCGGTCTGCGCACGGACAGGCCGGTCACGTCGAGCGGTCGGTCCCAGTCTGCGCACGGACAGGCCGGTCACGTCGAGCGGTCGGTCCCAGTCGGCGCACGGACAGGCCGGTCACATCGAGCGCACGGACAGGTCGGTCCCAGTCGGCGCACGGACAGGCCGGTCACATCGAGCGGTCGGTCCCAGTCTGCGCACGGACAGGCCGGTCACATCGAGCGGTTGGTCCCAGTCTGCGCACGGACAGGCCGGTCACATCGAGCGGTCGGTCCCGGTCGGCGCACGGACAGGCCGGTCACATCGAGCGGTTGGTCCCAGTCTGCGCACGGACAGGCCGGTCACGTCGAGCGGTCGGTCGCAGTCGGCGCACGGACAGGCCGGTCACATCGAGCGGTCGGTCGCAGTCGGCGCACGGACAGGCCGGTCACATCGAGCGGTCGGTCGCAGTCGGCGCACGGACAGACCGGTCTGCGTCTAGAAGTGCATCGTCGGCACTGGCCCGACCATCGTCGGCACTGGCCCGACCCGAGACTGCCCTGTCGGACGTGCGGGCGGGCACACCGGAGGCCTGGCTGGCGGGCGGCGGCCCGGCACGGGCGTGTCTGCCGAGGGCGGCCCACTCACTCCTCGGAGGCGCTCCAAATGGCCGCGCTACCTGTCGGCCGCCCCGGCTAATTGACGCCCGCCGGCCTGGTTGGCACTGCCGCGGCGCTCTCGAGCAGTCTCGGGCACTCTCGGGCACTCTCGGTCTCTCGGGCGGCTGGCGGGTGAACTGCGAGCGGGCCGCACAGCTCACCAAGGCACCGCCATAACAGATCCCACTCGGTGGCCATCGCAGCAGCCCTCGCCAGCACGGAGACACTCGGTGCAGCAGCTCTCGCCTACATAGAGGCGCTCAGCGTAGCAAGCAGTCCTCCCGCACACAGACAGCACAGCGGTCCTCACCCACACAGAGGCGCTCAGCTTAGACACTCAGCACAGCAGTCTTCACCCACATAGAGGCCCTCAGCACGACACTCGTCCCAGAGAGACACGCAGCACAACAGTCCTCCAACAGAGGACCGCAGTGCAACAGTCATACCACAGATAAACCCCAGCACAACAGTCCTCCAACAGAGGACCGCAGTGCAAGTCATACCACAGAGAAACCCCAGCACAACAGTCATACCACAGATAAACCCCAGCACAACAGTCATCCCACAGAGAGACCCCATCACAACAGTCATCTCACAGAGAGACCCCAGCACAACAGTCGTCCCACAAAGACCCATCAAACAGTCATTCACAGACCCATCACAACAGTCATCTCACAGAACCCCATCACAACAGTCATCTCACAGAGAGACCCCAGCACAACAGTCGCCCCACAGAGAGACCCCATCACAACAGTCATCTCACAGAGAGACCCCAGCACAACAGTCGTCCCACAGAGAGACCCCATCACAACAGTCATCTCACAGAGAGACCCCAGCACAACAGTCCTCCCACAGAGACCACAGGACAGCAGTGCTCCCACAGAGATATCCAAGCACAACAGTCCTCCCACAGGGCAACACCCGAAAGGAGACACCCACCAAGCATATTGCACACAATGGACAATCAGAGCGCAATCTCTGATGATCCTGGCACTACGCAAGGAGTGTGTGTAAATTTGCGCTGTGACACCTTCCCGCCCGCCGCGGTAATATCTAATTGATTGCTCTACTTGTTCTATGTAGCTCTGCTTGGCGTTCACATGATGTCTAAATAGCCCGATGGCAAAATGGCGAGGGCCTAAATTAGGATGTCGCTCGTCTAAGACCTGTGTTTTCGGTGAGCCTGTTACATGCGTTACATCTGACGACCCTGGCCCAGATTCGAATCGACCCAACTTAGAACTAATCACACGGTTGGCACAGCGGTCTTCATGTGATCTCAGCTGGCACGCGTAGGCGGTCTGGCGTGGTGCCCTGTGTATGTGTGTGTCGGCTCCGGGACGGCGGGCTGACCGACTGCCCCGGTGGGGCCGCTGCTCAAGTGACGGCGCCACCCGCGTGTCCATCTGATCCGTCATCAAATCCTCTCCGATCTGATCCACCACGGCGCCTGTCTTCACCACCGCGCGTGATGCGGCCGCGCTTCGGTGTCGCGTTGCCGGAGGAGGCGGCCGGCGAGATGCCGCCCGGCGTAGACCCAGATCAGTTCAATTAGACTGTCGACAGGCTGGCGCTGTGCCGTCTGTCATGTCGTGGAGCAGGCCGGTTGGCTATCGGTTCTGCTGGCAGACGTGTTGGCAGTGCGCATCAAGAGACGCGGCGCGTGCTTCAGCTTAGCTGCGGGGTTTGGCAGATCGCCTCTGTGGCCTGCTCCGTGTCGACGGGGTGGCGACCGACCGTATCGACTGGCGGAACCGTGCCGGGGGCCGCGGTAGCTCGGTTGGTAGAGCGTCGGACTCTTGATCGCAACATTGTGGGTTCGAATCTCACAACCGACGGAATTTACCGAGTCCACTCGCGACCAATCGGTGTGAGAGGTTGGCGACGCTATATGACCTAGCGGTTGAATGCGTCGTAAAAGAACCCAAGGCAGAACCGCGCCAACACAGACTGGTGTTGGGCCACGGACCGGCGGGAACTGACGGGAGTATGCGCAATGACGTGTATGCGCCCTGAAGCCCTAATAAATAACGAACTGCGTCAGCACTGATGTCAGTGTTGACTCACTGTGACCGGGCGACGGAGGAAAAAGTGTGCCAAACTGAACGGGGAAGCTGACAGAACATCGTCAGCACCGACACCAGTGTGGGTGACCAGTGGCGCAGCCAAAGTTTTCCTGAGGGGGACATGACCCCAAACAAAATGTGATGAAACAGAGAAGGCTTCCAGCGCGCAGAAAATGTAGGGTTTGCGTGGTTAAAATCTAAAAACTTCTCTTTTCAGCTAGTGTATTTTGGGCGCTGGGGGCCTACACCTGGCTGCGCCTCTGCGAGTGACTATGGCCGGGGGAACTGGGGCAGAACTGCGTTAGCACTGACACTACGGTCGGCCGAGTGTGACAGGGTAGCCGGGGCAGAACCGCTCCAACATTGGCACCGACTCCAGGGTCTGGCGAGTGTGACCGCAAAGGGCTGACGCAGCCGTTCGGCGCCCGACCCAGCTGCAGCCGATCCTGGCCGGCCTGACCTAGCTGCAGCCGATCTTAGCCGGCCTGACCCAGCTGTGTACCGTCTGTGGTGGCCGGTGCCCGGCTGCGATGTCAGCCGGCCTGACCCAGCTGTGTACCGTCTGTGGTGGCCGGTGTCCGGCTGCGATGTCAGCCGGCCTGACCCAGCTGTGTACCGTCTGTGGTGACCGGTGACCGGCTGCGATGTCAGCCGGCCTGACCCAGCTGTGTACCGTCTGTGGTGGCCGGTGGCCGGCTGCGATGTCAGCCGGCCTGACCCAGCTGTGTACCGTCTGTGGTGACCGGTGGCCGGCTGCGATGTCAGCCGGCCTGACCCAGCTGTGTACCGTCTGTGGTGGCCGGTGACCGGCTGCGATGTCAGCCGGCCTGACCCAGCTGTGTACCGTCTGTGGTGGCCGGTGGCCGGCTGCGATGTCAGCCGGCCTGACCCAGCTGTGTACCGTCTGTGGTGGCCGGTGGCCGGCTGCGATGTCAGCCGGCCTGACCCAGCTGTACCGTCTGTGGTGACCGGTGGCCGGCTGCGATGTCAGCCGGCCGAAGTGTGTACCGTCTGTGGTGGCCGGTGACCGGCTGCGATGTCAGCCGGCCTGACCCAGCTGTGTACCGTCTGTGGTGGCCGGTGCCCGGCTGCGATGTCAGCCGGCCTGACCCAGCTGTGTACCGTCTGTGGTGGCCGGTGCCCGGCTGCGATGTCAGCCGGCCTGACCCAGCTGTGTACCGTCTGTGGTGGCCGGTGACCGGCTGCGATGTCAGCCGGCCTGACCCAGCTGTGTACCGTCTGTGGTGGCCGGTGACCGGCTACGGTGATGCCGCGCATCCGACGCTGTTTGTCGGCATGTGCGCGTGCGGGAGGCCACGTCCCCCGTCGGCTCCACGCCCTCGACTGGCGCGGCCGTAAATATTTGGCAGCGCGGCTGTCTCCGAGGTCCGATGCGCCGGCTCCGGGCCGCACACATTGGGGAGTGGGGACTGGGGCGGAGATCGGGACAACCACCACCAGAGATCCCTCACCACCACCAGGACCGAGGCCGGGGCAGATGCTGGGCGTGCGTTCAAGGCCACCGAGGCGAAAATAGAATCAACGAGACGTCCGGTAGAATCTTCCCGCGTTCGGAGCGTCAGCCGTATTCCTTACGTCTTTAGTTGAACACTTCCACTAACTTCCTCCCGTACGTTAGTTGAAGTGTTTGAAGTGTTGCTGTGTTATATTAACGATACTAGACAATCGATTATATGATTATTGACTGCTGAAAAAAAACTTTGACCTTGGTTTTTCACTGCAATATCCCTTGCAGCATTCATGCTGATCTAATGCCATGCGACGGTGTCGTGAAACATGCGCCTCACAAAGAAGCGCAGCGATTGTAGTCTCCGACGAAGTGCCATACAAATATTCTGCGCGTCCGGGATAGCATAACGGGTGTCCGATATATTCTTGGTTGTCCGGAAGGCTTCGAACGACAAATTGGATCGGGTCTTTCGGACGGGCCATAGATTCTCGTAGATTCTTTGCCGTCCGGGCGGCCCCGATCACACGGCAGGATTGAGGTCAGAGCCTGAACCGAAGACGCCGAGGAATATGTCCGAGTTGGCAGCGACTGAGATATCGAGGCGACGCTGCGATGGTAGGTGCGATGCGATGCGCATGCGCATGCGATGTGCGATGTGCGATGCGATGCGTGGGCCTCGGCAGCGGCGTGGCAGCCGTTTCTTGCCGGAGAAGGCGAGGTAGGGTGTCGGCCCGTCGGTGCCGGTGTCGTACAGCGTGCACTGGCACACACCGTGTACTGGCACGCACCGTGCACTGCTGGCATGGTGTGTGTCAGGCAGACTTTCTAATGAGACCACTGACGCACGATTCGGACGACGCTCTTCCGGAGAAGGGGAGTGTCGACAGCGGGGGCGCCAGCTGCGGTGTGAACTATCAGATGGGGCGTCCGGTGTCTGACCACCTCAGACCACGGGTGTCCGGTGTCCTGGCTACTCGGGACTCCCGGGACGTCTAGTGTCTGACCCCGAGACGTCCTGTGTGTGACCACCCCGGACCAGTGATAAATTATTCGCAAAATAGGGTGGAATATACCATTTACTGAACACTGAATCGACATCCTTCCCAAAGAAGTATGGACATCGTGCTTCTTGGTGCGTGTTTGTGAAGTTTTCATGCTTCGTCTCTAACAGTATACAGTTTACAAATATCATACTTTTGCTCACCATAACTGATCCGGGATCGTGATAACGAACACCCCACAGCGCAATTCCAGGTGAAGGGATTAACTATGATGTGCGATGTTATACAACAACAGTTTATAGCATAGGTGTTTGTATCATTTTCGTTGATGTCCGTATGTTAAATTAGTTACCTTTCAAAACACGCGAAACGGGAACAGTCATGTACGCAATTATCTCAAAACTGGGTTTACAGGACTTAGCAAGATTTTATATAACATTACTTCCATGGCAATTTCGACATCCTGCTGTACTTGTTTCGACATCTCACACCTAACGAAAAGTCATTATTTTAACACTGCTCCGGACTCCCGGGACGGCCGGTGTCTGACCACCCCGGACCACGGGGTGTCCGGTGTCTGACCACCCCGGACCACGGGGTGTCCGGTGTCTGATCACACGGGACACCTGGACCTCCGGTGACCGAACTGCGCCGGCCACGTCCATTGGCTCATGTGAGTGGCGCCCACTGACACGAGGTCATGCGGTCCATCTTCCGCGGAGGATGCTTGGCCCCGACTGACCGGGGCTGACTCGAGGGAGGCGGGTAGCAGTTTGACTGCTGTAGTCGGCCAGTTGTGGCCCACTGCTCCCGAGAGCTGGCGATCCTGCCCGACACGATCGTCTCCATGTTGAGTGTTTGGAGCGCGGCCACGGGGCCGCGGTGGCTCAGTTGGCAGAGCGTCGGACTCTTGATCGCAAGATTGTGGGTTCGAATCCCGTAGCCGACGGAATTTACCGAGTCCACCCGCGACCAATCGGCGTGAGAGGTTGGCGACGCTATATAACCTAGCGGTTGAATGCGTCGTAAAAGAACCCAAGGAGCGCGGCCACCATCGATCGGGCTGGCGGCGCGGCGCCGGCGGCAGACTGGTCAGCTGGTCCAGCCGTGTTACACCAGCGGCACCGGCGGAGAACCGCTTACCCGGCGCCGACGGAGGCTGCACACACTGCCACCACTGGACACTGTTGAACATACTCGCCACCCCTCGGTACTCCCGAACATATCAGACCACTGGACACTGCTGACATGACCCGCCACCCCTCGGTACTCCCGAACACACATCACTGGACACTGCTGACATGACCCGCCACCCCTCGGTACTCCCGAACATATCAGACCACTGGACACTGCTGACATGACCCGCCACCCCTCGGTACTCCCGAACATATCAGACCACTGGACACTGTTGAACATACTCGCCACCCCTCGGTACTCCCAAACATATCAGACCACTGGACACTGCTGACATGACCCGCCACCCCTCGGTACTCCCGAACATGTCAGACCACTGGACACTGCTGACATGACCCGCCACCCCTCGGTACTCCCGAACATATCAGACCACTGGACACTGCTGACATGACCCGCCACCCCTCGGTACTCCCGAACATATCAGACCACTGGACACTGCTGACATGACCCGCCACCCCTCGGTACTCCCGAACATGTCAGACCACTGGACACTGCTGACATGACCCGCCACCCCTCGGTACTCCCGAACATATCAGACCACTGGACACTGCTGACATGACCCGCCACCCCTCGGTACTCCCGAACATCGGTACTCCAGAACATGTCAGACCACTGGACACTGCTGACATGACCCGCCACCCCTCGGTACACCCGAACATGTCAGACCACTGGACACTGCTGACATGACCCGCCACCCCTCGGTACTCCCGAACATATCAGACCACTGGACACTGCTGACATGACCCGCCACCCCTCGGTACTCCCGAACATGTCAGACCACTGGACACTGCTGACATGACCCGCCACCCCTCGGTACTCCCGAACATATCAGACCACTGGACACTGCTGACATGACCCGCCACCCCTCGGTACTCCCGAACATGTCAGACCACTGGACACTGCTGACATGACCCGCCACCCCTCAGTACTCCCGAACATGTCAGACCACTGGACACTGCTGACATGACCCGCCACCCCTCGGTACTCCTCGAACATGTCAGACCACTGGACACTGCTGACATGACCCGCCACCCCCCGAACATGTCAGTACCCCGAACATGTCAGACCACTGGACACTGCTGACATGACCCGCCACCCCTCGGTACTCCCGAACATGTCAGACCACTGGACACTGCTGACATGACCCGCCACCCCTCGGTACTCCCAACATGTCAGACCACTGGACACTGCTGACATGACCCGCCACCCCTCGGTACTCCCGAACATATCAGACCACTGGACACTGCTGACATGACCCGCCACCCCTCGGTACTCCCGAACATATCAGACCACTGGACACTGCTGACATGACCCGCCACCCCTCGGTACTCCCGAACACACGAGACCACTGGACACTGCTGACATGACCCGCCACCCCTCGGTACTCCCGAACACACGAGACCACTGGACACTGCTGACATGACCCGCCACCCCTCGGTACTCCCGAACATATCAGACCACTGGACACTGCTGACATGACCCGCCACCCCTCAGTACTCCCGAACATGTCAGACCACTGGACACTGCTGACATGACCCGCCACCCCTCGGTACTCCCGAACACATCAGACCACTGGACACTGCTTACATGACCCGCTACCCCTCGGTACTCCCGAACATGTCAGACCACTGGACACTGCTGACATGACCCGCCACCCCTCGGTACTCCCGAACATATCAGACCACTGGACACTGCTGACATGACCCGCCACCCCTCGGTACTCCAGAACATATCAGACCACTGGACACTGCTGACATGACCCGCCACCCCTCGGTACTCCCGAACATGTCAGACCACTGGACACTGCTGACATGACCCGCCACCCCTCGGTACTCCCGAACATATCAGACCACTGGACACTGCTGACATGACCCGCCACCCCTCGGTACTCCCGAACATGTCAGACCACTGGACACTGCTGACATGACCCGCCACCCCTCGGTACTCCCGAACATATCAGACCACTGGACACTGCTGACATGACCCGCCACCCCTCGGTACTCCCGAACATATCAGACCACTGGACACTGCTGACATGACCCGCTACCCCTCGGTACTCCCGAACATATGAGACCACTGGACACTGCTGAACATACCCACCACCTCTTGGCACTCCCGGAACACTCCCGGCACCTCGGCACCCCCGGACCCCTGCACCATTTCTGTACACACCCGGCACTCTCGGGGACTTCCGGCACCTCCCGGTACTCCCGGTACTATTACCCTGGGCCACAACCGGGGTACGGATAAACTCCCCCTCCCCTGTTTCCTGGGCACGTGCCGCTCGACCCCCCCCCCCCCTTCAGCAGAGACCGGCTCGCCTCCACCGGGCGTCTCCGGTGACCTCCCGTGACCTCGTGTGCTCAGCCCGTCTGAACGGTGCCTGTCGGTTGCGAATGCATGCATTATGTTTAAAGTGATTGTGGTCGCCGAACTGATGTTCCTTCGCATTCACTCACCACCATTCACCAGCTCCTCCACCACTTGCTCATCCACTCGTTCACTCTTCACTCACTGAATCTTCACTTAGTCGTTCATCCGCAAACTGACAGGCCCACTCACACTGTCATTCTGACTGGCGCAATCATAATATTATTTTCGTCACTCTCACTCACACCATCATTTACCAAGTGCTCAACTAACGCATTCATTCATGCATGCATTCATTCATTCATTAATTCATTCGGCAACGTTTCCGGTTATTCGCCTGTCGTCCCGGTGGAATACGTAATGTCAGCGGCGGCCATGAATACCTTCGTCGGTATGCTGGGGTGGCCATGCGGACTTGCTCTGGATATACCTTCCTGCCTACTTTTCCCAATGGTGTGAACAAAGTATTTCGTAACATGTTCTCTTACTGTCAACCCTAAGTGAACTATCAGCATTAGTACCCCGTTTGTCTGGAGTATCGATCTGCCATCAGCAGACGCCGATTATGGGGCGTTATCTTACCTAACCCAGCCCTCGGCGCGTTTTTTTCTTCTTCACGGCAGCCAGGTGTGAGCGCCAGCCGAATGCGGGCGGACCCGCCCGCACGTGTCGCCTCTGCCTGTCACTGGTTGGACGTGCACTGCGGGCGGCAGGAGCTGACAATGGTTCGGCCGAGCCAAAATCCGAGTCGAACCCCCTGGCCGGCGTGGGCGCGACCCGGGGATCACTAATGGATACCGGAGCGTGTGGACGCCGTCACGTCGGTAGCCAGCCACTTTTGAGTCGGTTTTCTGTGCGACTCCCGCGGGGCAGGTTCTCTGTAGGTGGACGCTGGGTCCCTGTGCTCTCTCCCCATTTGCCCGCGCCCGTGATGGAGGGTCAGTGGTGTGGTATCATGCCGGTGTTGACTGTCCCAGGTGCTGTGTGTTCCCAGGTGCTGTGTGGTGCCGGCCACCAGTCCCCGTCCCACCAGGCTGTGTCCTGCTGCTGTCACCAGGCCCGTCTGCTGTTGTTCACCTGCTGGACGGGACTGCTGGTGCGACCGATCAACACGCGTGACCAACGCATCGACCGGCTGCTGACCCGCGACGATTGTGGTTGCAGGTGACATCACCCAGAAGGGATACGAGAAGAAGCGGAGCAAACTGCTGGCACCGTACCTGACCGGCCAGTCGGGTAAGGGGACGCTTGATGTGGCTCAGTGCTCTTCGAGGATTCGTCACGTGAGACACGCCCTACGCTGGACGAGCCTCACGCACCCCGTTGGTGACCGCCTTGTGGTTCCTAACATAGGACGCGTCCCCACGCCTCTAGTAGAACACGCCTCACGCGCCTATTTGTCTCCATTACACCTCGTGACGCGTCCCGTAGGACCACGTGTATCCGGTACACCGTGTGGCGCATCTCCTAGGACGCGCCTCGTGCGTCTCTTTGTCTCCGACACACCTTGTGGCGCCTCTGGCAGGCCCCGCGCCACGCATCTCTTTGTCTCCGGCACACCTGGCGGCCGGCAAAAACCCGCCCTCCTGCCGCCGCCCTGTGGCGGCCGCCGACTGCCGCGCCGGGCTGCGGTGCAGGCTGCGGCGGCCGCTCGCCGCTCGCCGCTCGGAACCAGCTCTGCCCGCTGGCGGCCGGCCTCAGCTGGACGGCAGATGCAGGAAAGGCCGACTTGCCGCCGGCAGCTTTTCCGTCGCTGCCGTAGCCGGGCACCGGCGTGACTGACTGGTGCGCAGTTCTGAATCGGCCAGGCGCCGTGTCGCGCGGCTTGTTGGCTGTATTCCTGCAATTCCGACCTTGGTGTATTTCGCTCCTTGGTGAGCTGCGTGTGGTTGGTTCGTTTAGTTATTTCGAAACATTCGCCACCTGGTTTGTTCCATTGCAGTGCCATCCGGTGGGGTTCGATACGTTTCGGTTCCAGCCTGGTGGGTGAGCGTTAGTGCGCGCCGCGACCCTGCTGGTTTTGTGCACAAAGGTACAGTGCAGATGTTTTTTTAATAATTCGGTGTCTAAATGACGTTTTATTGGGTTGTTTCGTTCGGGATTCGTTGCGTTGTCTCCAAGTGACGCAATTTTTTTGTTCGACTTTATTCCTTTTATTTTATTTAGGTTTGTAAGTCAACGAAATTAAATGCTTTGCCAACATCAGAAAACCTGCCTTTTCCCATAAGAAGCGACTCGGTCCCTTATTGCAGGCATGGGGATAGGGGAGTCGATACGGGCTGCGGTGGGCTATGAATGTCACGTATCGGTCACCACAGGGTGCGGAGGGCTGCAGGTGGCATGTGTTGGCCATTTCGGGAGGTGACCGTCTGTAGCCGACAACATTGAGTCGGATGGCGGCCATGTTTTGTTCACGGTCGAGCACCGTTTAGGAATGCGCAGTATCACGAGGCCCTGTTTCGGGCCGCATGAGTAACTTGTACAGTAACTTGCAGTGCACGAGTAACTGGGACGAGGACTTGTCATGAGGGCTAGGGCGACCACCCTGACCACACTTCTGACCGAACCTGTGACTTAGAAGTGTAATGTAACCCGGGTTAATCCTATTCCGGTAGAGGGCGGGTTCCGCCCCCCCCCTCCCTGTGGTTTCGAGCCTGCCGTTCCCTAACGCTTTGTGATAGGAGCGTGGAACTCAATGGCTTTTCCCCACTTTTGTTTTTTTACTTGTGCCAAAATGTTTGTTTCGTTACTATATCAGAGGCAGCACCAGGAGCGAATTTTGGGACTCACCCCGGACAGATTTTTGGGAAAACCTGTGGAAACGAAGAAAAAATAGCACTTTCATCTGAATATTTTCATTGTTTGGCTGTTCAGGTGACTATGATTTGGAATTCAGCTGTTCGTAATACCTTGCTTACATACGGAAATGCTTAGTTTAAAACTAATCATATCAGAGACGGATCCAAGAGAGTAAAAATGGGCAACATGTGACAGGTTTTCTCAAAACAGTATGATTTTCGTTGTCATCGGAAGGTTGGGAGGGTGGGGTGAATCCGCCATAAACGGTGATAATGCATTACACGCAGTAGCCGAGCCAGTGGACGTTAACAATGGCGGATCTAGGAGATGACGAGGGATGTTCAGGACATACCCTACTCAAACCACTACATGCAATGCCGCGACTTTGCCAATGGCGAATCAAGGAGGGTGACGAGTGAATTCAGAACAAGCGATTATAATAGATCGCATGCATTGGCGGAGAAAGGAGATGTTCCCAATGACAAACTATTGCAGCAGCCTTCCCAATCATGCCTCTCGGGATCCTCCCTAGTATAATTATCTGGCAACGCCTCTGGTCAAGAACCTCACGGCAAATATTGATATTATGTAAGAATGACAAGATACAAGATATTATGGCACTGACTGCGAAGAAGGACCAGCCGTAAGGAACAAATGATACACACCCTCCTTAGGCTCTTGACTACGCCATTAGCTGTTTTACATATGCAGGCATGAACATCAAGTGGTGCCTTGGACCACTAAAATGATTAATGCTCATCCATGCACAATTTTACCGATGTGAAATACAAGCACAGTTCCAAATGTTTTTGATCAATGTTTCCAAGTTTTTACCTCCTGATATCGCCATTAGGGAAATTTTGGCATGTTGACATCCTAAATGTTGACCAGTAGAATTCGTTTTAGCTATCCGGTTTGGTAACCGCCGAATACATCCCGAGATCTTAGTGGAGGAGAGGCGGAATCCTCCCATCCTTTGCAGACTCAGGCCTAAATGAGCCCCACCGTAATTGGGTTAGATATTGTTAAACAATTTAAACTCGATCGGTGAGGCGAAGGCACGCAATGTCAAGCGGCGATAAGACGCGAGCGATAGGGGGGGCACCTTTTGTCGAGGGAAGATGGGTGCGGGGGAAGGGAGGGACGGGAAAGGCTTGGACACACATCCTGGCTACAGGTGGGGCGGACAGCGAGCAGTCGACCCACCACGGAGAGCGCGGCCAACCGGTAGCCAAATGTGTCAGAACGAAGTAGGGCAGCGTGCCTGCAGCGACTGACAGCAACCACCAAGTGGAGATTGAACGCAGTTAATGCCAATTGCGGATCCCAATTCCCAGGATGTGGGGGCGGTGTGCACGGCGTGGTGTCCCGCCATGTACGCCATGCATGCATGCATGCACGTGTGCCGCCAGCCCCCCCGCCCCCAGTGGCCGGCGTGAAGCATCACATCACTACCGGCCGAATGAAAATATTCGGGTGCATGTGCTGTTTTTCGCGTTTTCACAGGCTTTCGCACAAATCTGTTCGAGGTGCCTCCCAATATTCGCTCCTGGAGCCGCCTCTGCTATAGCAACGAAACGAACATTTTGGCACAAGTAGAAAACGAAAGCTAGGAAAAGTCATAGTTTCACGCTTCTACCACAAAGCGTTAGGGAACGGTAGGCGAAAGCCACAAGGGGTGGGGCGGAATCCGCCCTCTACGGGAGTCGGGTAAGCCTGGTTTCATGGTACTGACGACGGCGTGCCGGCTTTCTCTCTGGCTGGCTGTCGCCTCTCGTCTGTCCGGTGCAGGTGGCGGCGCGGCGCGAGCCTGCCCCGTGGGGGCGCGCCGAGACGGAGGACGTGTGTTTCGATGGTCCCCCCCCCCCCCTCCTCCAGTGTCCTCCCAATGAGACTGGCGGTTATCGCCGCCCGTCAACAAAGACGCCCGGTCGCGGCGGGGGTGAACGGCCCGGCCGTGACGTCACGCCAGCTGATCGGCCGGCTCCCCCTCCCCTCCCCCAGCGGCCGGCGCCGGCGCTCCACCGGAGGCGGCTGTGCTCTGCTGACACCATGCCAGTATGTATGCCTTCGTCAGCCGGCTCGTATGTTCTCGGCGAAGGCCGGCGTGCCGCCAACAGCATTGCATCCGAGTAAGCTGGTGCCATCTCACGTGCCGGGGCCTGTGCGTGCCGCCTGCCTGCAGCGTGGCCGCGACACGAGCGGCGGCCAGGTCTGACTGAGCCCCGCGCCACAGTAGCACCGCAGATGGCGTGTGAGGCCGGGGCCACATCAGCTGTACTGAGGTGGCGGCCAGTGTGGCACTGTGTGCCCCGTGTAAGGCCGGGGCCACATGAGCTGTACTGAGGTGGCGGCCAGTGTGGCACTGTGTGTCCTGTGTGAGGCCGGGGCCACATCAGCTGTACTGAGGTGGTGGGCGGTGTGGCACTGTGTGTCCCGTGTAAAGCCGGGGCCACATCAGCTGTACTGAGGTGGCGGCCAGTGTGGCACTGTGTGTCCCGTGTAAGGCCGGGGCCACATCAGCTGTACTGAGGTGGCGGCCAGTGTGGCACTGTGTGTCCCGTGTAAGGCCGGGGCCACATCAGCTGTACTGAGGTGGCGGCCAGTGTGGCACTGTGTGTCCCGTGTAAGGCCGGGGCCACATGAGCTGTACTGAGGTGGCGGCCAGTGTGGCACTGTGTCCCGTGTAAGGCCGGGGCCACATCAGCTGTACTGAGGTGGCGGCCAGTGTGGCACTGTGTCCCGTGTAAAGCCGGGGCCACATGAGCTGTACTGAGGCGGCGGCCGGTGTGGCACTGTGTGTCCCGTGTAAGGCCGGGGCCACATGAGCTGTACTGAGGTGGTGGGCGGTGTGGCACTGTGTGTCCCGTGTAAGTCCGGGGCCACATGAGCTGTACTGAGGTGGCGGCCAGTGTGGCACTGTGTGCCCCGTGTAAAGCCGGGGCCACATGAGCTGTACTGAGGTGGCGGCCGGTGTGGCACTGTGTGTCCCGTGTAAGGCCGGGGCCACATCAGCTGTACTGAGGTGGCGGCCAGTGTGGCACTGTGTGTCCCGTGTAAGGCCGGGGCCACATGAGCTGTACTGAGGTGGCGGCCAGTGTGGCACTGTGTGTCCCGTGTAAGTCCGGGGCCACATCAGCTGTACTGAGGTGGCGGCCAGTGTGGCACTGTGTGTCCCGTGTAAGGCCGGGGCCACATGAGCTGTACTGAGGTGGCGGCCAGTGTGGCACTGTGTCCCGTGTAAGGCCGGGGCCACATCAGCTGTACTGAGGTGGCGGCCAGTGTGGCACTGTGTGTCCCGTGTAAGGCCGTGGCCACATGAGCTGTACTGAGGTGGTGGCCAGTGTGGCACTGTGTCCCGTGTAAGGCCGGGGCCACATCAGCTGTACTGAGGTGGCGGCCAGTGTGGCACTGTGTGTCCCGTGTAAGGCCGGGGCCACATGAGCTGTACTGAGGTGGTGGCCAGTGTGGCACTGTGTCCCGTGTAAGGCCGTGGCCACATGAGCTGTACTGAGGTGGCGGCCAGTGTGGCACTGTGTGTCCCGTGTAAGGCCGGGGCCACATGAGCTGTACTGAGGTGGCGGCCAGTGTGGCACTGTGTCCCGTGTGAGGCCGGGGTCACATCAGCTGTGCTGAGGTGGTGGCCAGTGTGGCACTGTGTACTGAGGTGGTGGCCCGTGTGAGGCCGGGGCCACATCAGCTGTACTGAGGTGGTGGGCGGTGTGGCACTGTGTCCCGTGTAAGGCCGGGGCCACATCAGCTGTACTGAGGTGGCGGCCGGTGTGGCACTGTCTGTCCCGTGTAAGGCCGGGGCCACATCAGCTGTACTGAGGTGGCGGCCAGTCTGGCACTGTGTGTCCCGTGTAAGGCCGGGGCCACATGAGCTGTACTGAAGTGGTGGCCAGTGTGGCACTGTGTCCCGTGTGAGGCCGGGGTCACATCAGCTGTGCTGAGGTGGTGGCCAGTGTGGCACTGTGTGCCCCGTGTAAGGTCGAGACCACCACATCAGCTGTGCTGAGATGGTGGCCAGCGCGGATCACCTCAGCGTCGCCTATTTGGGCCGGGACAGCTGGCGAGATTAATGATTCTGCCGCAGTCACTGCAGCCGAGCCAAACGTGTCCGGGAGTGATGGTGCCACTTCAGCCTCACATCATTCGTCACATGGACACCACAGCCAGTCACGCACGTTGGCGTCGGGCAGGCGCCGCCAATGTGCCCACTTAACACCAGTCTTGCTGGGCCACTCCCTTCGTTTCGGTTAAGCCAAAATCCTAATATGTTTCGGGGTGGATTTGTGGCACTGGAGCTTGTTATAAGATCCGGCTCGTTAGACGTATTGCAAATACCTGACCCTCTTCCCATCATCAAATTGGGAAATTTCAATCTAACAACGTATGGACGCCAAATGGTCGCTACGCACTAAAATTCAAATGGCCAACCAGCCCATCAACTTGCTGAATTTTAACCGAGAGCTGGGGACGTGCTCCATCACGACCACCCCAACACGAAAGGGATTTATCGGCCCAGCTCCCGCCCCTCCCATCTTCCAAACAGAATATCCATAATGAGGAACATCTCCAAGTCGATGAGGGACCGTGATCGAACAACTAATCCCAGTAAGGACACCTTACACCACGAGCCATCCATTGAGAACGTGGGCGTCTATGCCCATAAACGCCATTTCACTTCACGGGGCACACCTTCCAGCGAGTGGCATCTCCTTGCACGGAAAGACGTGCCATTCCGGTGAAGGGTGCGCCCTCCGAGAGAGAGAGAGAGAGAGAGAGAGAGAGAGAGAGAGATAGAGAGAGATAGAGAGATAGAGAGAGAGAGAGAGAGAGAGAGAGAGAGAGAGAGAGAGAGAGAGAGAGAGAGAGAGAGAGAGAGAGAGAGAGAGAGAGAAGAGAGA